>JAWMAR010002117.1:2500-27500 GCA_036785375.1 Leucoraja ocellata
GTCTCACCAAGATTCTTGTGTTCCCCAACATCTTTATTAAATTGATAGGTAGAAAAATGCTGCCTTAACTACAACAAAATATCTTGCTATTATAAAGCTTTGAATGTTAGACACAGCGAGTCTGCACCCAACCAGCTATTATCTCAAATCCTAGCACTACCCTACACATTAGGAACATTCCTACAAGTTTATGATAGCTAATTAGCTTACAACCTGTACATATTTAGTGTGGTCACAGGGAAAATGTACAAACAGCACCCATAGTTAGGATCGAACCCAGGTCTCTGGCACTGTAAGGCATCAACTCACTCTTAAATGTATTTTTATTTCTATTTATTTTAATGCACACTGAATGGACACTGGTTGAGCAATGATTTTTTGTTTCCTCTGGGTGTGAGTACTCAGGAAATGACAATAAAGATTTACAATACAATACAATACTATCTTTGGTCAAGGAACTTCCATTGAAGTCAATGGGAGGTGAGGCCAGTGGCGGCCATCTTGACTGCTGGCACTTCCCATTGAAGTCAATGGGAGTGAAGCCCAGGGCGGCCATCTTAGGTACTGGCAGTACATGTCAAGTCAATATATTGTCTATGTTTTGCATGTGGAAATGATGAATGCACGGATGCAGATAATAATAATAATAATAATAATAATAATAATAATAATATATATAATAATAATAATAATAATAATAATAATAATAATAATAATAATAATAATAATAATAATAATAATAATAACTTTATTTATAAAGCGCTTTTAGACAACATCAGTTACCACAAAGTGCTGTACATGGGAAGTCAACAAAAAGTTATTACAAACTACTAAAACCACTAAGACGACAGGACTATAAAAACAGCAACAATTAAAAGACATTAAAAGCACTAAAACAGGAACAAAGTCTCAGCCAGTGTCGAAAGCCAGTGAATAAAAGTGAGTTTTTAGGGAGGATTTAAAGATGGACAGTGAAGGGGCCTGTCTGATCTGCAGCGGCAAGGTGTTCCAGAGTGCCGGGGCAGCAACAGAAAAGGCTCTATCCCCGCTGAGCCTCCGCTTAGACCTTGGTACCTCGAGGAGCAGCTGATCCGCTGACCTGAGGCACCGGGCAGGAGCGTATGGGTAGAGCAGCTCAGAGAGGTAAGGCGGGGCGAGCCCATTCAATTATTTAAAAACAAATAAAAGAATTTAAAATGAACTGGAAAGTGCACTGGGAGCCAGTGAAGGGAGGCCAAAATTGGCGTAATTTGCTCCTTCTTTCGAGTTCCGGTTAAAAGGCGAGCGGCAGCATTTTGGACCAACTGGAGACGAGCCAATAAAGCTCGTGAGACTCCAGAGTAGAGTGCGTTACAGTAATCCAGCCAAGATGTAATAAAGGCATGGATTACTGTTTCAAAATGCTGCCGCTCGAGAATGGGCTTCACCTTTGCCAGTTTCCTTAGGTGAAAGAAGCTGGACTTAACCACCGCGCATATTTGTTTATCTAGTTTAAAATCACCGTCCATCCTAAAACCCAGGTTTAAAACTGTTGGCTTCATGAACACCGCCAGTGGACCCAAGTCAACAGAGGACGTTCACGGCAGCCATTGGGGCCGAACAAAATTTCTTCTGTCTTTTTTCGTTAAGTCCCAGAAAGTCCCAGACTTACAGTTTTTGCTCATTGCTTGAACACTATAGACCCATGCTTAGACCAAAGTAACACAACTTTAAGTTTTTGTTACTATACCTTAAACACATGTAACCATACCTTAAACAAAAGTGCTGCTTTGCACTTTAGTTGCAATTCTGCAACACACTTGCTCCTTTCTGCAACACACTTGCTCCTGCACACTACACACTATTTCATACTTAAGACACTTTGTTCAAAAATGAAATCTCAGGGTACCATTGGGAAGACACAGCTATTCAAAACACAAAACACATCGGGTAATTGAAAACACTAAGAGACACACCTGAAAATACATACTTACAACACTGAACACCAATCAGCCAGCTACAAAAGGCCACAGTTAAGCCATTTTGAGAACTTTGCAAGCATGGATGCAGGGAGAGCAAGAGGCAGAGGCAGAGGAAGAGGAGGACGTGGTCGAAGAGGCCATGCACGGACCATTATTTCCGATGACATAAGAGCAACTTTGGTGGACCATGTCACAACATTGGCCTGACTATGAGGGAAGCTGGGCAGAGATTCCACCCTAATCTAAGCCGTTGCACAGTTTCATCCATAATAAGGACATTCCGACTGGAAAACAGGTATGTCTTCAACTCTCTACTTTCTACTCTACTTAGATGGTATCTAGAGTATTTACAGTACTGTACCATATCACGTTACCGTATCACATGTATTGTATTGCAGGGTGGCTAATCCTCCTTTTGGAACGAAAGTGGTCGTTTTGTGAAACATACCGTGATTACGTATATTGAGATGTTTCAGTACAGTGTATGGTATATACAGTAAAGTACAGTATATACAGTACTGTAAAAAAGAAGCAAACCAATAACAATTTGTGGTTGCATTTTGCTATAGAACGACTAGAAGACCTTCTGGGGTGGACGCCAATGCCTGTTCGCCCACTGCAGGAACTTGCAATTGTGGACCTAGTCAGAGCAAACAATGCAATCCGTCTCCAGCAGCTATGGCAACAAATACTTGCAGATAGATAGGCAAGTGATCAACAACATAAACCGAGTAAGCATTACCACTATCAGACGCATCTTGGTAAAGCACAAAATGACCATGAAGCAACTGTACAGGGTCCCATTTGAGAGGAACAGTGTCAGGGTCAAAGGACTTTGACGTGGATATGTACAGGTAAGTGTTACAGTCCTTTACATTAACAATTCAGTATTGGTGTAATCCAATAACAGCTGAATATGTACCATTGTATCAGTACCACATAGCCATCCACAATATGTATTTTTTTGTTACAGAGAATCTTGGCCATGGATGGAGCTGCACAGCCTCATGAATTTATTTACATTGATGAGGCTGGATTCAACCTTAGCAAAACAAGACGACGGGGTCGTAATATAATTGGCCAAAGGGGCAATTGTGCACGGCCCGGGGCAGCGCGGGGGAAATATCTCATTGTGTGCAGCCATAAGCCTTCGAGGGCTTCTGTACCATCATGCAAAACTAGGTCCATACAATACACAACATATCATCTCAGTTCTAGATTCTCTTCATAATATAGCTGTACAGGCCAGACCAGAGCAGCCCAGGTTTGTTGTTGTCTGGGATAATGTCAGTTTCCATCGGGCTGCTCTGGTCCGGACCTGGTTCACCAACCATAATCAATTTGAAGTGGTATACTTGCCCCCTTACTCGCCATTTCTAAACCCTATAGAAGAATTCTTTTCGGCTTGGAGATGGCGTGTATATGACCGCCAACCACATGCCCGCATGCCTCTTCTGCAGGCAATGGAACAGGCCTGCGGAGACATTGAGGTGAGGTCAATCCATGGATGGATTCGGCACACAAGGGGATATTTCCCCGATGCCTAGCGGGAGAAGACATTGCTTGCGATGTGGATGAGATCCTGTGGCCAGACCACAACAGACGGCAGGATCCATAAGCCCACCTACAAATGATTGCCGTGCTTTTCTGTGTTTACAGTATAGTGTATTTTTGGTTTTATTTTTGTTTTATTTTTGCTCTAACTGAATTTACAATACTGTGAAGTACAGTACTGCAATGTACTGTATTGAGTATTTGATTTTTTGGTTGTTGTGAAAACGTGCCTTCTGTGGAACTGAATAAAAACAGTGAAAATTAAAGACTGCAGTGTTTTATATAAAGTAGACTAGTGTGTTGCTGCTGATCTGAAAGTGTATTCATATGATGCAAGTGTGTATCATTTTGGCATCAGAGTGACGTTTTGACAAAGGATTGTTAGGTTTTCATAGCAGAGTTTAGGTTTCGATAGCAGAGTTTCAATTTGACATGGATGTGAATGGTTTATTTCCCAATGTTGTGTCTTATTTGCTTGTGTGTAGAGTTTTGACACAATGAGCGAAGTTTTGCAAAACGTGTTCAAGCAACGGGCAAAAACTGTAATGTCCTCAAGACAAGACAGAAGTGATTGTAGGAATAATTATCTTCTTTCCTGAGTGGCATATACAACTGGCTATCATCCAGTCAAGTCGAGTTTATTTGTCACATAAACATACGAGATGTGCAGTGAAATGAAAGTGGCAATGCTCGCGGACTTTTGTGCAAAAGACAAACAACAAAACAACCAAACAAATTCTAAACACAATCATAACACACATATTCTTTTACATAATAAATAATGGAAGGAAAAACGTTCAGTAGAATTAGTCCCTGGTGAGATAGGAGTTTACAGTCCGAATGGCCTCTGGGAAGAAACTCCTTCTCAACCTTTTCGTTCTCACCGCATGGCAACGGAGGTGTTTGCCTGACCGTAGCAGCTGGAACAGTCCGTTGCAGGGGTGGAAGGGGTCCCCCATTGCTCTGGAGTTGCACCTCCTGTGGTATAGTTCCTGCAGGGGGGTGAGTGAAGTTCCCATAGTGCGTTTGTTCGGCCGAACGCACTACTCTCTGCAGAGCCTTCTTGTCCTTGGCAGAGCAATTCCCAAACCAGATGGTAATGTTCCTGGACAAGATGCTTTCCACCGCCACTGCGTAGAAGCACTGGAGGATCCTCGGAGACACTCTGAATTTCCACAATTGCCTGAGGTGGTAAAGGCGCTGCCTTGCCTTACTCACGAGTGCTGAGGCGTGTGATGCCCATGTCATATCCTCAGAGATGTGGACTCCCAGATAGTTCACTCTATCCACAGGATCCCCATTTATCCTCAATGGAGTGTACATCCTCGGGTGATGTGCCCTCCTAAAGTCCATGATCAGCTCCTTTGTTTTTTTGATGTTCAAGAGGAGGCTGTTATCCTGGCACCAGAGTGGCACCAACATTTAGGGCTGAGACATTTCTTCATTGTGAATATGGTGAACCATTGAAATTCACCCCACAGAAAATGGTAGATGGCAGGTCACTCAATCTTGTTAAGTAGGGGATAGATTTATTTGACATAAAATGCATCAACATTTATCGGGAGAGAATTGGAATATGAGAATGTTTTGAATGATTGAACAGGCTCAAAGTGACAAATAATCCACCCCTGATTCTCTTTTGCATGTTTCAATAGGTTTGAGATAGTTTGATGATGTCTTTGTCCTTCACAATTCTGATGTTTATTTACACATTGTGAAATTTAGTCAGATAAAGAACGGGAAGTGGAACAGCCCACCGGTCAGAATAGACGAACCATTGTGGTTAAATTGTTAAATTTCTACTGAAGTCAGTACTACCACATTATTACAAACATGTGAACTTTGCAACCAGGGGTAATAACATACTCGACCAATTTTACACCAACATCAGACAGGCATTCAGAGCTGTTCCCCATCCCCAACTGGGGAACTCAGACCATCTCTGTTATGTTAATTCCAGCTTACAGACCTCTATTGACCAGGAACTGTATTGGTACAGTTTACAGACGTCTATTGACCAGGAACAAGCCGTCTGTGAAGCAGATCAGAACATGGCCAAGTCAAGTCAAGTCAAGTCGAGTTTATTTGTCACATACACATACGAGATGTGCAGTGAAATGAAAGTGGCAATGCTCGCGGACTTTAGTGCAAAAGACAAACAACAAAACAACCAAACAAATTCTAAACACAATCATAACACACATATTCTTTCTGTTGACATATATGAAAAATATGCTCTCAATTGTAAAGAAGTTAATCTTAATGTTGTATTGTTACTCAAGACAATCTTGGTGCAGGTAGTGAATGACTGACAATGATAGCAGCCAATAGTAACTGACAATGATAACAGCCAAAGAGAGGTGCTGTTATTGACAGCCAATGAGAGGTACTGTAATTGATGTGTGAGCAAGTGTGTAAATAAAGTTTCTCTTCCAGTTTGAACAAGATGGATGCCCCACTGTGTTTTTTACTGCTCTGAATTATCTTTGGTCTAGCACTGGGTAGGCTGCAAGAATCGCTGCACAATGCACCTCTGCCAACAGGTTATGGGCCCAGCTTTACCCAGCTTTACCTAGAGTTATCCAGAGGTACCCAGAGACAGTTACCCAGGGATTTACCACCGAGAGAAATGTCCGGTGAGAGTTAACTTGCTAAGCTAGCACCATGAGTAGACGGAGCACCCAGTTGAGTAGCCGCTGGTCTCGGCTAGTTTTTGACGGAGATGAAAAGAACTATGAGCTTTGGGAGACTAAATTTTTGGGCCATCTTCGGTTACAAGGGCTAAAGGATACTATCTTGGAAGAGCCTACCGACAATGAAGAAGGAGACGAGGCCAAAAATGCAGACGCATATGCTGAGCTAATCCAGTTTCTGGATGACAAGAGTTTGTCGCTGGTAATGCGAGAAGCAGCAGACGATGGGCGGAAAGCGCTAACTATTTTGAGAGATTATTAGGCGGGTAAGGGAAAGCCACGTGTAATAAGTCTGTATACAGAACTGACTTCACTTCAAAAGTTGAGCAGCGAGAGTGTAACTGAATATGTTATAAGGGCAGAGACAGCCATCACAGCATTGAGAAACGCTGGTGAGGTGTTGAGTGACGGACTGTTAATTGCAATGATTCTGAAGGGACTGCCTGAATCTTTCAAACCATTTGCTATCCATGTCACGCAAAGTGAGCAGGCAATGCCTTTTGCTGAATTTAAAACTAAACTACGGAGCTATGAAGACACGGAAAAGATGCGTGTAGCAGCATCCGACGACAATGTCATGAAGGCACGTGTGCAACCGAGTGTAAGACCCGACACGAGAAGTACAAGTGCGGAGAGAGCGGACATTGTGTGCTTCAGGTGTGGCCTAAAAGGACATAAAGCCAGAGCATGTCAACGCAAGCAGTGGTGTAGTCACTGTAAAAGCACCACACATCGGGACGCAACCTGCAGACAGAAACAGCGGCGAGACAACGCACGACAAGTTTCCGGGGAGACTAACAACAAGGAATATGCATTCCTGGTGAGTGAAAGGGACGCGGTGATTCAGTCAGAGCGTGGAGTCGAGTTGAAAGGGCTGATGGTCGATACGGGGGCAACTTCGCATATCATCACTGATATAGCAAGGTTCAAGAAGTTCGACGATATGTTCCAGTCCGAGACACACTGTGTGGAGTTGGCTGACGGAACAAGGTGTGATGGAGTCACGGAGCGCGGAGGAGACGCGGAGGTTTGCTTGGTCGACAGCCAAGGGCGTCGCCACAACACAACACTGAGGCAGGCGTTGTACATCCCCTCATACCCGCAGGACATCTTCTCTGTAAAAGCAGCTACTTCCAGCGGAGCAACCGTAATCTTCAGGGACGGGGAAGACGTCCTACAACACAAGGACGGTACAAAATAGTAAGATTAAACGAGAACTTACCAGTTTGAAGTTTGATCTGTATTTTATGAGGAGTTACGATGAGGGATTTCGTGAAGAACCCCGCTTCCACGCATGCGTATCATTCTTCAAAGCAGCGGTGTGAGGTCACAGAAACCTATAATGATCTAACATAGTAAGATTATCAAAGAGATACCAGTTTTTGATATGATCATAAGAGGGTGGGAGCGGAGGGCACGAAATCCCTCATCGTAACTCCTCATAAAATACAGATCAAACTTCAAACTGGTAAGTTCTCGTTTAATCTTACTATTTTACTTCGGAGTCACGTGAGTGACTTCGTGAAGATTTCAAAGCTCTGTGACCTCATGCCGTGGAACGAGTCCATGCTTCACAACTGCCTTGGGTATTGGGAGAGAGCATCATTAGTAGTTTTAAAACACAATTATACAAAGAGTTGTGTGGTATAACGAAAAAAAATATATAACATTTTTTAAAATTTGAGAATCATAACCCTGTAACCTATCGGCCAAAATATTTTGTTGAACCTAAAATGTTTTCTTAATACAATGATGGCTCCAAATTAACTGGTTTATTATACAACCTGTGGAAAAACCCTTTTTTAAAATGACCCTCCTGCCATTCTGAGGATTTGGTCTGTGGGTACCTGTATAATATTGCTGCGGATGTTGCTGCAGTCCTGGTGGAATGAGAGTTGAAACATCAGTGTCTATTCCTGCCATTTTTAGGACCTATTTTAGCCATCTTGAAATAGTTTGAGTCGTGACCCTATCATGCAGTTTCTTGTAAGAGATAAACCACTCCATACTCTGACCTCGAATGTTCTGAGTATATGCTATGTATTGTTAGATGTGTCTTGTTATACACAGTCGTTTGTCATATGGGTGTACCATAAAATCAAACCCTAGACCCGAGGAACCCGATCTGTTTTCTTTTATTAAATCCTGTATGACAACACCAGTTTCTCGGTGAGATGATCAGGGAGTCCAGGCTCAGTTTGCTTAATGGCTGGACTTGTTGTGCGGTAAATAACACCATGAGCATAACCATCTTCCTGGTCTGTTACTGAGGTGACAACGCTGTTATGAGCCACAAGCTCCTCAGCATGTTGAGAAAACGACACCCATGTCCCAGATTTCGGAGTACCTGGTTAGCTTACCAGGGGTGCGTTCCCACCGCGTGCCGTTCCGATCCTTGTGATAGGTAATTGGAGAGTGCACTTGGGGCACTATTGATGGCACTGTAGCTCCATCGATTATCCTAATGGAGGCTTGTTAAAATTCCAATACGGCCAGAATGTTCTTGGCCTTTTGGTCGAGATTGTTGTCCAAGCAGTATATGCCCCATTTCTTGATGTGTCCAGGGTACTGCTTCCGTGTTGACAGTCTTAGTGCAGATGAGATGAGATTCATCGTCCTGTCTGACAGTGTAGTGGGTCTGTTAGACTCTACAAATCAATAAATCCAAAGTGTTATGGCATGGATGACTGCCTCCAGTCACTGGATAAATCAATAATTTTTTGGCAATGTTCATAGGGAACATGGTTCTAACACCATCCCCTGTAAGACTGAAATACCATGATTGAGAAGGTCAGTCGGGTACTCTGAAAATTCCAGATGCCGAGTGTGGTTGAATTTTCCCTAGTACCCCAATGATGGGTCCGAACGGGGGAAACCTCACCCTATGGCTTATTTACATAACAATGCCAAGCTGGTTTACGAATTTTAGTACATAATATTGGGGCTAATGATTGCCCCTTTTGTAAGCTCTATATTGCCAAAGTTCCTCTATTGAGTCAATGCCTGCCATATAGAAACCCGCAACTGACACCAAGTCTTTATGAATAATAAGAGCATCCATCCTAAAATGAATATCTAGAACAAATGTGTTTAGGGTTAAAATCAATGATAATCCTGCAACCCTACTCTATCTTATTTTTAATAAATATGTTCAATCCCATCTTTTGTGTACAATTCTTGTAGCACCATGTGGGTTTTAGATTGTTTGGTTTATGTAAGGACAAAATGCCCTTCTGGTGTATGATGTACTGTGGTTAATGGGATGAGAAAAACCCTATCAGATAACCCAGAATACTGCTGAGATTATATGAATCTGTAGTGATTATATACCATACATAACTATAGTGTTGCAACCTCCCCTACCCTAGTAGGTCCCTATTTAACAGAAGAAACCCCACCCACCTACCTCCATGGTTACCGGTGGTTTGTTATTTCCTTGTTTTTTTTTTTTTGTTTTTTTTTTTTTTGTTTTTTTTTTAGAAAATAAGGTTCTGGTTTAATATTTCTTGTTCGGGGTTGTGTGGGAGGTTGAGGCTTCCGCATCTTCCAGGGTGGCCGCCCTGGCCATACCCTAAAACGGATCCTGCAGGTTATATTGATTTCTGACACTGCTACTGGTATGAGCCACATTTTTTATGGCCTTGCCTGTGGCTGGTATCATGCTCCAAAATAGGCCCTAGCGCTGGCCTTGATGAGCCCCAGTGTCTTAGCTTAGTCCACACACGGTTCTTTATTTGCAAATGGTAGCATTTTTGGGGTCCTAGTGCTGGCTGAATGGCCGCCTTCCACGTGTAGTTCAGGTCATATTGCATATTATTAAACAGATCTAGTGCGTCTTGATGGTCTTTGGTTACCTACGTTTAGTCCAGGGTGCGGGTGCATGCTATGATGCCTTCCGTCAATCCCTTGAAGGTTCTCTGGATCTTGAGGTCCTGGTTCCTGATGTTCGTCCATATGCTGCCAAATGCATTGGATTACACTGGGCACCTGTAATGCCTCACCGTTGCCAGGTGGCAGATGTCTGGCCAGTGTTTGTAAATTTTTCTTGTTGGCGTATGTGGCCAGACATATAGTAATACTATTGCCATGCTGGATCCAAGTCTACCCATGTTTGACTTGGCTAAAGTAATCGGCCACCATGTCCAGCAGAGTCCCTGCTGTGTTAGGATCATGGGACGCTGTATTACCAGGCTCTGGCCCATCCGGGTCCTGCCTACTCTTTTTTATAGAGTTAGAGATCTCTAGGGTCCCACACGGGGTACCCATGTGGGGCTTAACTGCCCACTTGTCTTTTGTTCTGCGGACCCCTCTTGCAAGTCAACCCAGAACTGACCCACAGTGCTCCCCTCTGATGGGGTAGAAGCATTGTGCAGCCCTCAAAGAGGTACTGCTGTGGTTTTATCACGTTGGAGCAAGGCTCCATACACCGCTTCTTCCCGCTCCAGCCCTCTCGGGCGCTGGTTGCCGGCGGTTTTATGCAAAGTCGGACCCTTCTGAGTCCACTACCTTGTTTGATTTGTGTCTAGCCTACCGCTCGGTCACATGGATCTGGCCGGTGCGGGGCCGACATCGGGCACAGCTGATCCCACTACGGTTGATCCAAGTGCCGCTGGCTGCTGCTGGCTGCCCCTGCTGCTGCTGCCGCTCCTCCGCGGTTCTCCCGCCGGCCTTCTGCACCTTACATGGACCTGGTCCATGTCTGCACCTAGAAAGGTAAGTTGAAGGAAAACGCAGGGTCTCTTACCTGCTGTTCCCGACTTTCCTTCTCCCGCCGGTGACCGTCGTTCCCTGTGTCGGGTTCGAGCCGCTTGGACCGACCCCGGTGTTCACGGGCCTGGTCCTTCGCGGCCGTTCCGCAGCCGGTAACCCCGGCTGTTCCTATGGATCCCCTGGCCCTTACCTTGTGAAGAAGGTTTTCAGCCCGAACGTCCCGTTCCTACTCCATAAGTGCCGCTGCACTCGCTGAGCGTTTCGAGCCCCGGTACCGCTGGTCCGAGCTGTCCCGCAGCCTCTGCGCTGGCTGCTACCGACTGCTCCCAAGCCAGTCTCGTTTGAGACTGGCATAGGGACCTTTTTTACTTTGCTTCCCGCCCGGCCGAGAGGTGAATTTTGCCGGTGCGGGAGCAAAGTCGGGCTCAGGTTGTTCCCCCCCCAGGGAAACTCGTGCTGTTGCTGCTGCTGGCTGCTCGCCCTCCACGGGTCTCCCCGCCAGCTTTCCGCAGCCACCTAAAAGTAAGTAGTAAAAAGGAACGCAGAGTCACTTACCTGCTGTTCCCGACTTTCAAATCTCCCGCTTGGGGAACGCCGTTCCCCGCTGTGTGACTCGTTGCAATGCGTGTAGCGATATGGCACGCATGCGTGGAAGCGGGGTTCTTCACGAAGTCACTCACGTGCCTCCGAAGTAAAATTCCACATTCATGAGTACAACAGACTGTACTACTTGCACACGGTAAACGTTGAATGTGATGACCAATGTAAGAGCAGTTATGATATCCAGACATGGCATGAGATTCTAGGGCACTGTAATTATGAAGATATTCAAAAATTACCAAGTGTTGTTGAAGGTGTGGCCATTAAGGGCAAAACAGACAAACCTGCTCTACACTGTGAAGTGTGTACTCAGGGAAAGTTTATCCAAACTAGGAACAGGGACCCTGATGTAAGAGCCAAAGCAGCTTTAAAGTTGGCACACACAGATTTAGCGGGACCGATAGACCCAGAGTCCAGAGAGGGGTACAGGTTTGCGCTATCATTCACTGATGATTATTCCAGTGCAGTGTTTGTGTACTTTCTAAAGAATAAGAGTGACACAGTGCAAGCCACCGAGAGGTTTCTTGCTGACACAGCCCCATACGGGAAGATTAAATGTATGAGGTCTGACAATGGTACTGAATTCATGGGAAAGAATAGTAAGATTAAACGAGAACTTACCAGTTTGAAGTTTGATCTGTATTTTATGAGGAGGAACGTTGAGGGAATACATGAAGAAGCCCGCTTACGACGCATGCGTGTCATCCTTCAAAGCAGCGGTGTGAGGTCACAGATACACTATAATGACCTAAAATAGTAAGATCATTAAAGAGATACCAGTTTAAGATATGACCATACGAGGGTGGGAGCGGAGGGCATGTATTCCCTCAACGTTCCTCCTCATAAAATACAGATCAAACTTCAAACTGGTAAGTTCTCGTTTAATCTTACTATTTTACTTCGGAGTCACGTGAGGGACTCCATGAAGATTTCAAAGCTCTGTGACCTCACGCCGTGGAAAACGAGTCCATGCTTCACAACTGCCTTGGTAGTTAGAGAGAAATTGTTAATTATATTCAAAACATTCATACCAATTATTTAATGGAAATGATAAATAATATCGAATTAATTCAAATCATAACCCTGTATTCTTCAGGGATAAATTATCATACAGAACTTAAAATTGTTCCCCGAAACACGTTCCCATACTGCTAACTGGTTTGTTATAACATTTCTGAAACGTTTTCTCCGACAACCATCCTGCAATCCTGAGGATTAGGTCCATGGATACATCAAGGCGTTTTGCTGCAGATGTAGCTGCAGCCCTGGTGGAGTGATAATCAAATATGTTATTGTCCACTCCCGCCTATCATAACCAATATTTCAGCCACCGCGAAATGGTCTGAGTTACACTCTATGGTACAGTATCTTATAGCTGATTAAACGCCAATTCCTTGCCTCTGATAGCCTTTTTACTTTCACTGTATAACAAACCCGTACTTTACTATACAGAGGCGTTTGTCCTCCGGGTAGGCCATCAATTCTATGACCTGCCCCGCTGATCCTGGCCTATTTTGTTTAATAATACGGTCCTGGATCACAAACCCCAAACTTCGTGCCGCAATAGCGAAGCCATCCAGTCTTACTTTTAGCAATAACTGGAGCTTATGCACTGTGACTAGCGCTATCAGCATTACCATTTCTAGTTAGTTATCCAGATTAATGCTGTAGCCGGCGACCAATTCCTTAGCAAGATCAAAGCCACACTTATATTCCAAATATAGTTGTATCTTATTTTTTGGTGGCTTGGTGTTAACCTATCCTCTAAAATTTTTAACTGCCAGAGGATGTGATCCCACAGACTGTCTTACTGTTTCTTGCCATCAATAACTTGCCAATACACTTTTGGCACTATTCACAGTGCTGAAACTCAGTCCTCCATATTGCAGGCTGGTGAGCAACTGTAGCACCGCCGGAACATCCTTATTTCTGTGGTCCAGAAAGTTATCATGGCAGTAATTAGTCCATTTTAATATGACCTAAATACTGTTATTGAGTAGACCTTCTTCGAGCTGCTGTGATCATGTCCACAGTTCTTTTGATAGCCCCATGTCCCGTAGCGGTGTTTTAGAGTCTACAACCTACTAAACCAATATTTTCTATGACATGGATAGCTATCCTCAGTTACTGGATGCACCAGCAACTTAGGACTATGTCTTACCGTTATACATGGGTCCAGCACCATGTCCTGTACCCCGGAAAACCATAGTTGGGTAAGCCAATCAGGTACTAAGACATCCCCAATACCGATTCCTGTTGAATGTCCCTTCGTACCCCAAATTTATAAATAGACAAGGAGGTAATACATAAATGAAAAAACCCCTCCCCTAGTGCAGTGAAAACAGCATCTGTAGCTTCTGCCTCAGGATCTGGTACCAATGATACATACCTCGGTAACTGGTGATTTAACCCCGGATGCAATTCTAATATCCAGCCTTACCTACTTTACTGATTTTAGCAAATACCATCTATCCAACATCCATTTTGTACTTCCAATAACTTTTCGTGGCCTGGTGTCTGCCATTGATTTAGTATCCCTGGTAGATACGTAGCCCATAACCAAATATTCCTTTGGACACACTATTCCCAAGTTTAATTTACCAATTCATCACAAGCTGGTGATGTCTTTCCACCCATATGACTTAAATATGCCATCACCGAGGTATTATCTATCTACCATCTCCCATGCTGCAGTTTCATTCCTGAGCAATAAGATTTTTGCCCATAAATGCACTTAACATTTCTAACCCTTAGTGTTATGTAGGTTAGCTTCTTATATATTCCATCTCCCCATAGCTCGAGATGGTATCAGTTGTACCATACCCAATTGCACTGGCATCTGTTTGTAATAGCACAGCCGAGTTGACCTCTGTGGCTTTCCATATTAGTAAGTCATTAACATATTAAATGTGTTAATGGTGTCAATTTTGACTTAAGTGGATGGACAATGCATCCCAGCTGCACAAACAATTGATTAGTGGCAACCACTGCCTAACATGCCGATTCCTAAGTTATTCCCACAATAAGGATATCATCCAACTATACCATAATTCTATGATTTTGGTGTTGCAGCAGTCCCAACACTGGTTTAAAATTTTTCACCCAGTTTGATATAGAATAGCAAGGATCTTAACTTAATACTTCCCATAGACTAGCCTGCTGCACACTAAATCTTTGCACTGCTAAAGATATCCATTTTTAAAATGAATATATTGCACAACATTGTGTAGTATTGATAATCCATAACAATACGGCATCCCCCATCTTTCTTATTTCTAATAAGGATGTTTGAGACAAATCCTGTTGTTCAGGTTTAGTTTATTTCATACCAGCATGTATATCTATCCGGTTATGTACTGGAGGGTTTTGTTCGTGTAGAACTCTATCAGATATCCCTTAAAACTGCTAAGGATATATCTGTCCATGGGCATATTACACCAAGCATCAACATGAAGTTGCAATATCCCCCCAACTTCCGTGCTCCCTATTAATACTGGAGCCACAAATTCACCTACCTCCATGGTTATTGGTGGTAACCAAGTTATTTTTCCTTGGTTTCATATGCGGTTGTGGAGAGCCTAAAGGTTAATGTTAGTTTGCATCTCCACAGTGGTCGTCCCGGCCAAACCCTAAACAGGACGCTGCTGCTGGGTACCTCTGCCCAATTCTTTGTAGTATAATTACAAAAACACACTACCTCTCTTAGGATGCACATAAGGTTAATGTCTTCCCCAGAAATCCTTTGGATGCTTTAATCAGCCCCAACGTCAAGCCACCACGCCAATTCTTTACCTGTTTAGACAGGTCTCCCCCCCCCCCAATAACGGGGTCTATAGCCCTTTGCTCACATAGTATAGTGAAGTAGGGTCTAGAGCTGGCTGAATGGCCCTTCAACTACACATTTCAAAAATAGTGCTAATGGCATCCTTAAGGTCACTAATTTTGTACACCTTTTTTAAAACCATGCGGGCCAAAGCTGTATGCCCGCCATGAGACCTTTCAGAGTATTACGGCCTTCCCAACACGTCTGCAAATGCACCTGTAACAATGGCTACATTGAGAGTACCACAATATTCCCGGGGTATAGAAACCTTGCCAACACTTCAGCAAACTATTAGCTTGAAGTTCATGGGTGGACTCACAGTCCTTCAATACTCACAGCCATCCTCTCGAAATAATTCTCCGTGAGTTCTGCTGGCAGTACTGCTCCTCATGTTCGGCAGGTTGTTTTCCCCCCCTTCAATAGGGGACAGTGGCTCCATCACCTGCTCAGGCTTTACCCCGTCAGACCTTCCATACCCTCCTCAGAGGCGTCTGACATTTCATGCAGCCCATATGGGAAACTGCTGTGGGACTTATATTATTTGCCCACTGTGGCTATCCTCCAATCCCGGAGCCTGCCAATATGGAGCAAACCGCTCCAGCCGACTTACATGCTCTCGGGCACTAGTCGTCGCGGGTGCTTAGTATATGGGACCGCTCCTGCCGACCTTGGTGCTCTCGGGCACTAGTCGCACGCGGTATATCCCACAGCCCGTCCCCATGCCTACGGGCACTGGACCGTTCCCCATGGTCCTGGTCCTCACGGGCACCTCTACCCATTTAGGGTGAAGTTTGGCACTCGCTCCCATCTGGGAGATGCTGGTGCCGACATTTATTGCTGGCTGCTGCTGGTCATTAAACAACAGCAAACTGTGTGTTGGCAGCCCTTCAGCTCTATACTGACATCAGTAGCTGGCTGCCTGCTGTTCAGCATCACACCAGTAACGACCTGTGGCTGTGCCCTGACGTCCTTAGCTGGCTCCCTGCTGTTCAGCAACACACCAGTCTCTTCAGAATACAGCAAGCACGTCTGGAAAAAGCACCAAAAAGGTAAGGGAAATCTGTTCTTACCTGTACTGGTTTTCAGCCTGCCGTTTTTGGAGGAACGTCCTTCCTCCCGCAGCCCCACGTACCCCGTAGCGCAGGTCCATGGGCTGCTGTCCCCGATGTCTGCTCTCTCTCTCCCGGGTGGTGCAGCTGCTTCAATCAGCTGCGGAGCCCCTAGCGACTGCATCTAAAAATTGACCCGACTTGGTCTAGAAACTCCCCGGGCCGTGTAGCTTTGTTTCCCGCCCGGCAGCAGTCAATCTTGCCGGTGCGGGGAGCGACGTCGGGCACAGCTGTTCTGTGCTAAAAATAGCCGTTTGGGAATCCCCTCCAGAGGATTCGCGGTAACTGCTGGTGCTGGTTCTGGCTGCAATATTTCTGCAGTCTCCTCTCCAGCTCCTGCAGCTTCTTGTATTTCCTACCTGCAAGGTAAGTGGAAAAATTTTTGCAGTCTCTTACCTGCTTCTTTGCCTTTCTCTCTAGGGAGACGTCGTCTCCCACTTCTGACTCGTTCAATGCGTGTATGCGATATGACACGCATGCGCAGTAGCGGGCTTCTTTCATGGAGTCCCTCACGTGACTCCGAAGTAAAATCTAGGATGACATTATTTCCAAGAAGAAAGAAACAATGTCAGAAAACATATTACACCAAAGAACAATTAAATAGGAAGTCACTGCTTCAAATGACACCTTTGTTGTCTTCAAAACCAGTGCATTCATACTCCACGTATAACGAGCATAAAAGGCAACTCTTTTTGAACTCAGTCTGAAGAAGTGTTTCGGCCCGAAACGTTACCTATATCCTTCGCTCCATAGATGCTGCTGCACCCGCTGAGTTTCTCCAGCATTTTTGTGTACCAACTCTGTTTGAAGAATGTTTTTCTCACATTTTGTCCAAGTTAATGGTTGATTAGTTAACATTGAGCCACGATATAATGATTTTGGTTTACTTAAGTCTTGTGTTTCAGTTGAAAATCGTATATTCTGCTTGCTACTAATTGAGGTTGTTTATACAGTTTTAAAGAGGTCAGTACGCATATTATAATTGTTTTGCTAAAATGGATCTATGGAAGATATGCAGAAAAAATACAATCATCTTTAACCTGTAGATAATTAAGAGTCACGTTGTTCCTTCCTGTGCATTTGCTGAAATTTCCAAATCAGACTAGATTTATCTGCTGTGCAGTTTTTACCCAGGCAGGTGTTGCTGTCTGCATGACCAACAATTTCCCTTCGGGATCTTTCTGGTTAAAAACTTCCCAGTAATTTTCCTCATAATTTACCTTAAATAGAAAGCAGGAAATTACCAGCTCGTTAGCTTAACATTTGTGACAGAGAAAAGGATAATGGCTACCATTACAGTTTTTGCTCATTGCTTGAACACTAAAGACCCATGCTTAGACCAAAGTAACACAACTTTAAGTTTTTGTTACTAAACCTTAAACACATGTAACCATACCTTAAACAAAAGTGCTGCTTTGCACTTTAGTTGCAATTCTGCAACACACTTGCTCCTTTCTGCAACACACTTGCTCCTTTCTGCAACACACTTGCTCCTGCACACTACACACTATTTCATACATAAGACACTTTGTTCAAAAATGAAATCTCAGGGTACCATTGCGAAGACACAGCTATTCAAAACACAAAACACATCGGGTAATTGAAAACACTAAGAGACACACCTGAAAATACATACTTACAACACTGAACACCAATCAGCCAGCTACAAAAAGGCCTCAGTTAAGCCATTTTGAGAACTTTGCAAGCATGGATGCAGGGAGAGCAAGAGGCAGAGGCAGAGGAAGAGGAGGACGTGGTCGAAGAGGCCATGCACGGGCCATTATTTCCGATGACATAAGAGCAACTTTGGTGGACCATGTCATAAACATTGGCCTGACTATGAGGGAAGCTGGGCAGAGATTCCACCCTAATCTAAGCCGTTGCACAGTTTCATCCATAATAAGGACATTCCGACTGGAAAACAGGTATGTCTTCAACTCTCTACTTTCTACTCTACTTAGATGGTATCTAGAGTATTTACAGTACTGTACCATATCACGTTACCGTATCACATGTATTGTATTGCAGGGTGGCTAATCCTCCTTTTGGAACGAAAGTGGTAGTTTTGTGAAACATACCGTGATTACGTATATTGAGATGTTTCAGTACAGTGTATGGTATATACAGTAAAGTACAGTATATACAGTACTGTAAAAAAAGAAGCAAACCAATAACAATTTGTGGTTGCATTTTGCTATAGAACGACTAGAAGACCTTCTGGGGTGGACGCCAATGCCTGTTCACCCAACAGCAGGAACTTGCCATTGTGGACCTAGTCAGAGCAAACAATGCAATCCGTCTCCAGCAGCTATGGCAACAAATACTTGCAGATAGACAGGCAAGTGATCAACAACATAAACCGAGTAAGCATTACCACTATAAGACGCATCTTGGTAAAGCACAAAATGACCATGAAGCAACTGTACAGGGTCCCATTTGAGAGGAACAGTGTCAGGGTCAAAGGACTTTGACGTGAACATGTACAGGTAAGTGTTACAGTCCTTTACATTAACAATACAGTATTGGTGTAATCCAGTAACAGCTGAATATGTACCATTGTATCAGTACCACATAGCCATCCACAATATGTATTTTTTGTTACAGAGAATCTTGGCCATGGATGGAGCTGCACAGCCTCATGAATTTATTTACATTGATGAGGCTGGATTCAACCTTAGCAAAACAAGACGACGGGGTCGTAATATAACTGGCCAAAGGGCAATTGTGTACGGCCCGGGGCAGCGCGGGGGAAATATCTCATTGTGTGCCGCCGTAAGCCTTCGAGGGCTTCTGTACCATCATGCAAAACTAGGTCCATACAATACACAACATATCATCTCAGTTCTAGATTCTCTTCATAATATAGCTGTACAGGCCAGACCAGAGCAGCCCAGGTTTGATGTTGTCTGGGATAATGTCAGTTTCCATCAGGCTGCTCTGGTCCGGACCTGGTTCACCAACCATAATCAATTTGAAGTGGTATACTTGCCCCCTTACTCGCCATTTCTAAACCCTATAGAAGAATTATTTTCGGCTTGGAGATGGCGTGCATATGACCGCCAACCACATGCCCGCATGCCTCTTCTGCAGGCAATGGAACAGGCCTGCGGAGACATTGAGGTGAGGTCAATCCATGGAAGGATTCGGCACACAAGGGGATATTTCCCCGATGCCTAGCGGGAGAAGACATTGCTTGCGATGTGGATGAGATCCTGTGGCCAGACCCCAACAGACGGCAGGATCCATAAGCCCACCTACAAATGATTGCCGTGTTTTTCTGTGTTTACAGTATAGTGTATTTTTGGGTTTATTTTTGTTTTATTTTTGCTCTAACTGAATTTACAATACTGTGAAGTACAGTACTGCAATGTACTGTATTGAGTATTTGATTTTTTGGTTGTTGTGAAAACGTGCCTTCTGTGGAACTGAATAAAAACAGTGAAAATTAAAGACTGCAGTGTTTTATATAAAGTAGACTAGTGTGTTGCTGCTGATCTGAAAGTGTATTCATATGATGCAAGTGTGTATAATTTTGGCATCAGAGTGACGTTTTGACAAAGGATTGTTAGGTTTTCATAGCAGAGTTTAGGTTTCGATAGCAGAGTTTCAATTTGACATGGATGTGAATGGTTTATTTCCCAATGCTGTGTCTTATTTGCTTGTGTGTAGAGTTTTGACACAATGAGCGAAGTTTTGCAAAACGTGTTCAAGCAACGGGCAAAAACTGTAATGTCCTCAAGACAAGACAGAAGTGATTGTAGGGAATAATTATCTTCTTTCCTGAGTGGCATATACAACTGGCTATCATCCAGTCAAGTCGAGTTTATTTGTCACATAAACATACGAGATGTGCAGTGAAATGAAAGTGGCAATGCTCGCGGACTTTTGTGCAAAAGACAAACAACAAAACAACCAAACAAATTCTAAACACAATCATAACACACATATTCTTTTACATAATAAATAATGGAAGGAAAAACGTTCAGTAGAGTTAGTCCCTGGTGAGATAGGAGTTTACAGTCCGAATGGCCTCTGGGAAGAAACTCCTTCTCAACCTTTTCGTTCTCACCGCATGGCAACGGAGGCGTTTGCCTGATCGTAGCAGCTGGAACAGTCCGTTGCAGGGGTGGAAGGGGTCCCCCATTGCTCTGGAGTTGCACCTCCTGTTGTATAGTTCCTGCAGGGGGGTGAGTGAAGTTCCCATAGTGCGTTTGTTCGGCCGAACGCACTACTCTCTGCAGAGCCTTCTTGTCCTTGGCAGAGCAATTCCCAAACCAGATGGTAATGTTCCCGAACAAGATGCTTTCCACCGCCGCTGCGTAGAAGCACTGGAGGATCCTCGGAGACACTCTGAATTTCCTCAATTGCCTGAGGTGGTAAAGGCGCTGCCTTGCCTTACTCACCAGTGCTGAGGCGTGTGATGACCATGTCATATCCTCAGAGATGTGGACTCCCAGATAGTTCACTCTATCCACAGGATCCCCATTTATCCTCAATGGAGTGTACGTCCTCGGGTGATGTGCCCTCCTAAAGTCCGTTATCAGCTCCTTTGTTTTTTTTGATGTTCAAGAGGAGGCTGTTATCCTGGCACCAGAGTGGCACCAACATTTAGGGCTGAGACATTTCTTCATTGTGAATATGGTGAGCCATTGAAATTCACCCCACATAAAATGGTAGATGGCAGGTCACTGAATCTTGTTAAGTTGGCGATAGATTTATTTGACATAAAATGCATCAACATTTATCGGGAGAGAATTGGAATATGAGAATGTTTTGAATGATTGAACAGGCTCAAAGTGACAAATAATCCACCCATGATTCTCTTTTGCATGTTTCAATAGGTTTGGGATAGTTTGATGATGTCTTTGTCCTTCACAATTCTGATGTTTATTTACACATTGTGAAATTTAGTCAGATAAAGAACGGGAAGTGGAACAGCCCACAGGTCAGAATAGATGAACCATTGTGGTTAAATTGTTAAATTGCTACTGAAGTCAGTACTACCACATTATTACAAACATGTGAACTTTGCAACCAGGGGTAATAACATACTCGACCAATTTTACACCAACATCAGACAGGCATTCAGAGCTGTTCCCCATCCCCACCTGGGGAACTCAGACCATCTCTGTTATGTTAATTCCAGCTTACGGACCTCTATTGACCAGGAACTGTATTGGTACAGTTTACAGACGTCTATTGACCAGGAACAAGCCGTCTGTGAAGCAGATCAGAACATGGCCAAGTCAAGTCAAGTCAAGTCGGGTTTATTTGTCCCATACACATACGAGATGTGCAGTGAAATGAAAGTGGCAATGCTCGCGGACTTTAGTGCAAAAGACAAACAACAAAACAACCAAACAAATTCTAAACACAATCATAACACACATATTCTTTCTGTTGACATATATGAAAAATATGCTCTCAATTGTAAAGAAGTTAATCTTAATGTTGTATTGTTACTCAAGACAATCTTGGTGCAGGTAGTGAATGACTGACAATGATAGCAGCCAATAGTAACTGACAATGATAACAGCCAAAGAGAGGTGCTGTTATTGACAGCCAATGAGAGGTACTGTAATTGATGTGTGAGCAAGTGTGTAAATAAAGTTTCTCTTCCAGTTTGAACAAGATGGATGCCCCACTGTGTTTTTTACAGCTCTGAATTATCTTTGGTCTAGCACTGGGTAGGCTGCAAGAATCGCTGCACAATGCACCTCTGCCAACAGGTTATGGGCCCAGCTTTACCCAGCTTTACCTAGAGTTATCCAGAGGTACCCAGAGACAGTTACCCAGGGATTTACCACCGAGAGAAATGTCCGGTGAGCGTTAACTTGCTAAGCTAGCACCATGAGTAGACGGAGCACCCAGTTGAGTAGCCGCTGGTCTCGGCTAGTTTTTGACGGAGATGAAAAGAACTATGAGCTTTGGGAGACTAAATTTTTGGGCCATCTTCGGTTACAAGGGCTAAAGGATACTATCTTGGAAGAGCCTACCGACAATGAAGAAGGAGACGAGGCCAAAAATGCAGAGGCATATGCTGAGCTAATCCAGTTTCTGGATGACAAGAATTTGTCGCTGGTAATGCGAGAAGCAGCAGACGATGGGCGGAAAGCGCTAACTATTTTGAGAGATTATTATGCGGGTAAGGGAAAGCCACGTGTAATAAGTCTGTATACAGAACTGACTTCACTTCAAAAGTTGAGCAGCGAGAGTGTAACTGAATATGTTATAAGGGCAGAGACAGCCATCACAGCATTGAGAAACGCTGGTGAGGTGTTGAGTGACGGACTGTTAATTGCAATGATTCTGAAGGGACTGCCTGAATCTTTCAAACCATTTGCTATCCATGTCACGCAAAGTGAGCAGGCAATGCCTTTTGCTGAATTTAAAACTAAACTACGGAGCTATGAAGACACGGAAAAGATGCGTGCAGCAGCATCCGACGACAATGTCATGAAGGCACGTGTGCAACCGAATGTGAGACCCGACACGACAAGTATAAGTGCGGAGAGAGCGGACATCGTGTGTTTCAGGTGTGGCCTAAAAGGACATAAAGCCAGAGCATGTCAACGCAAGCAGTGGTGTAGTCACTGTAAAAGCACCACACATCGGGACGCAACCAGCAGACGGAAACAGCGGCGGGACAACGCACGACAAGTTTCCGGGGAGACTAACAACAAGGAATATGCATTCCTGGTGAGTGAAAGGGACGCGAAGATCCAGTCAGAGCGTGGAGTCAAGTTGAAAGGGCTGATGGTCGATATGGGGGCAACTTCGCATATCATCACTGATATAGCAAGGTTCAAGAAGTTCGACGATATGTTCCAGTCCGAGACACACTGCGTGGAGTTGGCTGACGGCACAAGGTGTGATGGAGTCGCGGAGCGCGGAGGAGACGCGGAGGTTTGCTTGGTCGACAGCCAAGGGCGTCGCCACAACACAACACTGAGGCAGGCGTTGTACATCCCCTCATACCCGCAGGACATCTTCTCTGTAAAAGCAGCTACTTCCAGCGGAGCAACCGTAATCTTCAGGGACGGGGAAGACGTCCTACAACACAAGGACGGTACAAAATTCCACATTCATGAGTACAACAGACTGTACTACTTGCACACGGTAAACGTTGAATGTGATGACCAATGTAAGAGCAGTTATGATATCCAGACATGGCATGAGATTCTAGGGCACTGTAATTATGAAGATATTCAAAAATTACCAAGTGTTGTTGAAGGTGTGGCCATTAAGGGCAAAACAGGCAAACCTGCTCTACACTGTGAAGTGTGTACTCAGGGAAAGTTTATCCAAACTAGGAACAGGGACCCTGATGTAAGAGCCAAAGCAGCTTTAAAGTTGGCACACACAGATTTAGCGGGACCGATAGACCCAGAGTCCAGAGAGGGGTACATGTATGCGCTATCATTCACTGATGATTATTCCAGTGCAGTGTTTGTGTACTTTCTAAAGAATAAGAGTGACACAGTGCAAGCCACCGAGAGGTTTCTTGCTGACACAGCCCCATACGGGAAGATTAAATGTATGAGGTCTGACAATGGTACTGAATTCATGGGAAAGAATTACCAGGCACTACTCAGCAGAAATTGCATTAGACATGAGACCTCAGCGCCATACTCACCACACCAGAATGGTACTGCTGAGCGAAATCGGCGCACCCTGTTTGACATGGCCAGGTGTATGCTAATAGAGAGTGAGTTACCTAAACAGTTTTGGACCTATGCAGTGCAGACAGCAGCTGTAGTGAGGAACAGATGCTTTAACAAGCGCACAAAGCAGACTCCTTACTTGATGCTGACAAGAAAACGTCCCAACCTGTCTAGGATGCAAAAGTTTGGGTCTGAGTGTTATGCCTATAAACAGGACAAGAGAAAACTGGACTCAAAGTGTGAGAAGGGAATCTTTGTCGGGTACGACAAGAATAGCCCAGCTTACATGGTTTACTATCCTGACAATGGGAAAGTAAAGAAGCACAGACTGGTGAAGTTTGTGACCAAAACAATTATAGAGAGGCAGACACAGACTGACATGATCCCCAGTGACGATGGCTTTGAGGTGCAGAATAGGGCCAGTAGGATGAGAAAAAATACTGATGAGAGTCCAGGACATACTCAGAGCCAAGATCCAGTAACTAGGCCTGAGGTGAATAGCCAAGCACAGACAGGTGAAACCAAGCATGAGCCTGCATGTTACCCTTCTAGATTGAGGAAGAAACCAGGTTACTTAAGTGAATATGTAACTGGCAAGGCGAGTGATGATCATGTAATGATTAACATAGATTATTGCTACAGATTGATGTGTAACATCCCCCTAACATTCAGGGAAGCTGTAACCTCAACTAACTCAAAGGAATGGGTTAACGCAATGCATGAGGAAATGCAGTCGCTGAGAGAAAATGACACATTTACCCTAACCAACTTGCCTGAGGGTAAGAAAGCAGTGGGGGGTAGATGGGTATATGCAATCAAGAACAATGAGGATGGATCTGATAAATACAAGGCACGGTATGTAGCCAAAGGATACAGTCAAATATTG
>JAWMAR010002117.1:35562-38062 GCA_036785375.1 Leucoraja ocellata
AGATATGAGATGAGATATGAGATATGATGAGATATTAGATGAGATATGAGGGGATATGAGATGAGATATGAGGAGATAATAGATGAGATATGAGGAAGATGATTATGAGGGGATATGAGGAGATATGAGATTAGATAGATAGATAGATAGATAGATAGATAGATAGATAGATAGATAGATAGATAGATAGATAGATAGATAGATAGATAGATAGATAGATAGATAGATAGATAGATAGATAGATAGATAGATAGATAGATAGATAGATAGATAGATAGATAGATAGATAGATAGATAGATAGATAGATAGATAGATAGATAGATAGATAGATAGATAGATAGATAGATAGATAGATAGATAGATAGATAGATAGATAGATAGATAGATAGATAGATAGATAGATGATAGATAGATAGATAGATAGATAGATAGATAGATAGATAGATAGATAGATAGATAGATAGATAGATAGATAGATAGATAGATAGATAGATAGATATAGATAGATAGATAGATAGATAGATAGATAGATAGATAGATAGATAGATAGATAGATAGATAGATAGATAGATAGATAGATAGATAGATATAATTTAATTGCCACACAACCAAGGTCGGTGGAATTTGGGTTGCCATCAGCGGTACAGTAATAAAGAACACACAACCACAATAAAAATTTTACACAAACATCCACCACAGCATTCATCACTGTGGTGGAAGGCACAGAACTTGGCCAGATGAGATGAGGAGATGAGATATGAGGGGATATGAGATGAGATATGAGATGAGATATGAGATGAGATGAGATGAGATATGAGGGGATATGAGGAGATATGAGATGAGATGTGAGATGAGATGAGATATGAGGGGATATGAGGAGATATGAGATGAGATGAGATACGAGGGGATATGAGGAGATATGAGATGAGATATGAGATGAGATGAGATACGAGGGGATATGAGGAGATATGAGATGAGATGAGATATGAGGGGATATGAGGAGATATGAGATGAGATATGAGGGGATATGAGATGAGATATGAGATGAAATATGAGATGAGATGAGATATGAGGGGATATGAGGAGATATGAGATGAGATATGAGATGAGATATGAGGGGATATGAGATGAGATATGAGATGAGATATGAGGGGATATGAGGAGATATGAGATGAGATATGAGATGAGATATGAGGAAATATGAGGAGATGAGATGAAATATGAGATGAAATATGAGGAGAGATGAGGAGATATGAGATGAGATGAGAGATGAGGAGATGAGATGAGATATGAGATGAAATATGAGATGAGATATGACATGAAATATGAGATGAGATATGAGGAGATATGAGGAGATATGAGATGAGATATGAGATGAAATATGAGATGAGATATGAGGAGATGAGATGAGATATGAGATGAGATATGAGATGAAATATGAGATGACATATGAGGAGATGAGATGAGATATGAGGAAATATAAGAAGATATGAGGAGATATGAGATGAGATATGAGATGAGATAAGATATGAGGGGATATGAGATGAGATATGAGGGGATATGAGATGAGATATGAGGGGATATGAGATGAGATATGAGGGGATATGAGATGAGATATGAGGGGATATGAGATGAGATGAGATATGAGAGAGGATATGAGGGGATATGAGATGAGATATCAGATGAGATATGAGATGAGATATGAGGGGATATGAGATGAGATATGAGATTAAATATAAGGATATATGAGGAGATATGAGATGAGATGAGATATGAGATGAGATATCAGGAGATAGAAACATAGAAACATAGACAAAAGGTGCAGGAGTAGAGGCCATTCGGCCATTCGAGCCTGCACCATTCGCCATTCAATATGATCATGGCTGATCATCCAACTCAGTATCCCATCCCTGCCTTCTCTCCATACCCCCTGATCCCTTTAGCCACAAGGGCCACATCTAACTCCCTCTTAAATATAGCCAATGAACTGTGTGGCCTCAACTACCTTCTGTGGCAGAGAATTCCACAGATTCACCACTCTCTGTGTGTGAAAAATGTTTTCCTCATCTCGGTCCTAAAAGATTTCCCCCTTATCCTTAAACTGTGACCCCTTGTCCTGGACTTCCCCAACATCGGGAACAATCTTCCTGCATCTAGCCTGTCCAACCCTTAAGAATTTTTTAAGTTTCTATAAGATCCTCCCCTCCAATCTTCTAAATTCTAGCGAGTACAAGCCGAGTCTATCCAGTCTTTCTTCATATGAAAGTCCTGACATCCCAGGAATCAGTCTGGTGAACCTTCTCTGTACTCCCTCTATGGCAAGAATGTCTTTCCTCAGATTTGGAGACCAAAACTGTACACAATACTCCAGGTGTGGTCTCACCAAGACCCTGTACAACTGCAGTAGAACCTCCCTGCTCCTATACTCAAATCCTTTTGCTATGAATGCTAACATACCATTTGCTTTCTTCACTGCCTGCTGCACCTGCATGCCTACCT
>JAWMAR010002117.1:118062-164681 GCA_036785375.1 Leucoraja ocellata
GGTGGGACGAGTGTAGATGGGGCATGTGGTCGGGGTGGGACTAGTGTAGTTGGGGCATGTTGGTCGGCGTGGGACTAGTGTAGATGGGGCATGTTGGTCGGGGTGGGACTAGTGTAGATGGGGCATGTTGGTCGGGGTGGGACGTGTAGATGGGGCAATTTGGTCGGGGTGGGACTAGTGTAGATGGGGCATGTTGGTCGGGGTGGGACTAGTGTAGATGGGGCATGTTGGTCGGGTTGGGACCAGTGTAGATGGGGCATGTTGGTCGGGGTGGGACTAGTGTAGATGGGGTATGTTCGTCGGGTTGGGACCAGTGTAGATGGGGCATGTTGGTCGGGGTGTGACAGGTGTAGATGGGGCATGTTGGTCGGGGTGGGACTAGTGTAGATGGGGCATGTTGGTCGGGTTGGGACCAGTGTAGATGGGGCATGTTGGTCGGGGTGCGACCAGTGTAGATGGGGTATGTTGGTCGGGGTGGGACAGGTGTAGATAGGGCATGTTGGTCGGGGTGGGACTAGTGTAGATGGGGCATGTTGGTCGGGGTGGGACTAGTGTAGACGGGGCATGTTGGTCGTGGTGGGACTAGTGTAGATGGGGCATGTTGGTCGGGGTGGGACTAGTGTAGATGGGGCATGTTGGTCGGGGTGGGACTAGTGTAGATGGGGCATGTTGGTCGGGGTGGGACTAGTGTAGATGGGGCATGTTGGTCGGGGTGGGACTAG
This sequence comes from Leucoraja ocellata, assembly GCA_036785375.1. NCBI lineage: Eukaryota > Metazoa > Chordata > Chondrichthyes > Rajiformes > Rajidae > Leucoraja > Leucoraja ocellata. The sequence goes on from JAWMAR010002117.1 coordinate 118,785, forward strand.
TGTAGATGGGGCATGTTGGTCGGGGTGGGACTAGTGTAGATGGGGCATGTTGGTCGGGGTGGGACTAGTGTAGATGGGGCACGTTGGTCGGGGTGGGACTAATGTAGAAGGGGCATGTTGGTCGGGGTGGGACTAGTGTAGATGGGGCATGTTGGTCGGGGTGGGACTAGTGTAGATGGGGCATGTTGGTCGGGGTGGGACCAGTGTAGATGGGGCATGTTGGTCGGGATGGGACTAGTGTAGATGGGGCATGTTGGTCGGGGTGGGACTAGTGTAGACGGGGCATGTTGGTCGGGGTGGGACTAGTGTAGATGGGGCATGATGGTCGGGGTGGGACTAGTGTTGACGGGGCATGTTCGTCGGGGTGGGACTAGTGTAGATGGGGGATGTTGGTCGGGGTTGGACTGGTGTAGATGGGGCATGTGGTCGAGGTGGGACTAGTGTAGATGGGGCATGTTGGTCGGGATGGGACTAGTGTAGATGGGGCATGTTGGTCGGGGTGGGACTAGTGTAGACGGGGCATGTTGGTCGGGGTGGGACTAGTGTAGATGGGGCATGATGGTCGGGGTGGGACTAGTGTTGACGGGGCATGTTCGTCGGGGTGGGACTAGTGTAGATGGGGATGTTGGTCGGGGTTGGACTAGTGTAGATGGGGCATGTGGTCGAGGTGGGACTAGTGTAGATGGGGCATGTTGGTCGGGGTGGGTCTAGTGTAGATGGGGCATATTGGTCGGGGTGGGACTAGTGTAGACGGGGCATGTTTGTCGGGGTGGGACTAGTGTAGATGGGGCATGTTGGTCGGGGTGGGACTAGTGTAGATGCGGCATGTTGGTCGGGGTGGGACTAGTGTAGATGGGGCATGTTGGTCGGGGTGGGACTAGTGTAGATGGGGCATGTTGGTCGGGGTGGGACGAGTGTAGATGGGGCATGTTGGTCGTGGTGGGACGAGTGTAGATGGGGCATGTGGTCGGGGTGGGACTAGTGTAGTTGGGGCATGTTGGTCGACGTGGGACTAGTGTAGATGGGGCATGTTGGTCGGGGTGGGACTAGTGTAGACGGGGCATGTTGGTCGGGGTGGGACTAGTGTAGATGGGGCATGTTGGTCGGCGTGGGACTAGTGTAGATGGGGCACGTTGGTCGGGGTGGGACTAATGTAGAAGGGGCATGTTGGTCGGGGTGGGACTAGTGTAGATGGGGCATGTTGGTCGGGGTGGGACTAGTTGAGATGGGGCATGTTGGTCGGGGTGGGACTAGTGTAGAAGGGGCATGTTGGTCGGGGTGGGACTAGTGTAGATGGGGCATGTTGGTCGGGGTGGGACTAGTGTAGATGGGGCATGTTGGTCGGGGTGGGACTAGTGTAGATGGGGCATGTTGGTTGGGGTGGGACTAGTGTAGAAGGGGCATGTTGGTCGGGGTGGGACTAGTGTAGATGGGGCATGTTGGTCGGGGTGGGACTAGTGTAGATGGGGCACGTTGGTCGGGGTGGGACTAATGTAGAAGGGGCATGTTGGTCGGGGTGGGACTAATGTAGATGGGGCATGTTGGTCGGGGTGGGACTAGTGTAGATGGGGCATGTTGGTCGGGGTGGGACCAGTGTAGATGGGGCATGTTGGTCGGGATGGGACTAGTGTAGATGGGGCATGTTGGTCGGGGTGGGACTAGTGTAGACGGGGCATGTTGGTCGGGGTGGGACTAGTGTAGATGGGGCATGATGGTCGGGGTGGGACTAGTGTTGACGGGGCATGTTCGTCGGGGTGGGACTAGTGTAGATGGGGGATGTTGGTCGGGGTTGGACTGGTGTAGATGGGGCATGTGGTCGAGGTGGGACTAGTGTAGATGGGGCATGTTGGTCGGGGTGGGTCTAGTGTAGATGGGGCATATTGGTCGGGGTGGGACTAGTGTAGACGGGGCATGTTTGTCGGGGTGGGACTAGTGTAGATGGGGCATGTTGGTCGGGGTGGGACTAGTGTAGATGCGGCATGTTGGTCGGGGTGGGACTAGTGTAGATGAGGCATGTTGGTCGGGGTGGGACTAGTGTAGATGGGGCATGTTGGTCGGGGTGGGACGAGTGTAGATGGGGCATGTTGGTCGTGGTGGGACGAGTGTAGATGGGGCATGTGGTCGGGGTGGGACTAGTGTAGTTGGGGCATGTTGGTCGGCGTGGGACTAGTGTAGATGGGGCATGTTGGTCGGGGTGGGACTAGTGTAGATGGGGCATGTTGGTCGGGGTGGGACGTGTAGATGGGGCAATTTGGTCGGGGTGGGACTAGTGTAGATGGGGCATGTTGGTCGGGGTGGGACTAGTGTAGATGGGGCATGTTGGTCGGGTTGGGACCAGTGTAGATGGGGCATGTTGGTCGGGGTGGGACTAGTGTAGATGGGGTATGTTGGTCGGGGTGTGACAGGTGTAGATGGGGCATGTTGGTCGGGGTGGGACTAGTATAGATGGGGCATGTTGGTCGGGTTGGGACCAGTGTAGATGGGGCATGTTGGTCGGGGTGCGACCAGTGTAGATGGGGTATGTTGGTCGGGGTGGGACAGGTGTAGATAGGGCATGTTGGTCGGGGTGGGACTAGTGTAGATGGGGCATGTTGGTCGGGGTGGGACTAGTGTAGACGGGGCATGTTGGTCGTGGTGGGACTAGTGTAGATGGGGCATGTTGGTCGGGGTGGGACTAGTGTAGATGGGGCATGTTGGTCGGGGTGGGACTAGTGTAGATGGGGCATGTTGGTCGGGGTGGGACTAGTGTAGATGGGGCATGTTGGTCGGGGTGGGACTAGTGTAGATGGGGCATGTTGGTCGGGGTGGGACTAGTGTAGATGGGGCATGTTGGTCGGGGTGGGACTAGTGTAGATGGGGCACGTTGGTCGGGGTGGGACTAATGTAGAAGGGGCATGTTGGTCGGGGTGGGACTAGTGTAGATGGGGCATGTTGGTCGGGGTGGGACTAGTGTAGATGGGGCATGTTGGTCGGGGTGGGACCAGTGTAGATGGGGCATGTTGGTCGGGATGGGACTAGTGTAGATGGGGCATGTTGGTCGGGGTGGGACTAGTGTAGACGGGGCATGTTGGTCGGGGTGGGACTAGTGTAGATGGGGCATGATGGTCGGGGTGGGACTAGTGTTGACGGGGCATGTTCGTCGGGGTGGGACTAGTGTAGATGGGGGATGTTGGTCGGGGTTGGACTGGTGTAGATGGGGCATGTGGTCGAGGTGGGACTAGTGTAGATGGGGCATGTTGGTCGGGATGGGACTAGTGTAGATGGGGCATGTTGGTCGGGGTGGGACTAGTGTAGACGGGGCATGTTGGTCGGGGTGGGACTAGTGTAGATGGGGCATGATGGTCGGGGTGGGACTAGTGTTGACGGGGCATGTTCGTCGGGGTGGGACTAGTGTAGATGGGGATGTTGGTCGGGGTTGGACTAGTGTAGATGGGGCATGTGGTCGAGGTGGGACTAGTGTAGATGGGGCATGTTGGTCGGGGTGGGTCTAGTGTAGATGGGGCATATTGGTCGGGGTGGGACTAGTGTAGACGGGGCATGTTTGTCGGGGTGGGACTAGTGTAGATGGGGCATGTTGGTCGGGGTGGGACTAGTGTAGATGCGGCATGTTGGTCGGGGTGGGACTAGTGTAGATGGGGCATGTTGGTCGGGGTGGGACTAGTGTAGATGGGGCATGTTGGTCGGGGTGGGACGAGTGTAGATGGGGCATGTTGGTCGTGGTGGGACGAGTGTAGATGGGGCATGTGGTCGGGGTGGGACTAGTGTAGTTGGGGCATGTTGGTCGACGTGGGACTAGTGTAGATGGGGCATGTTGGTCGGGGTGGGACTAGTGTAGACGGGGCATGTTGGTCGGGGTGGGACTAGTGTAGATGGGGCATGATGGTCGGGGTGGGACTAGTGTTGACGGGGCATGTTCGTCGGGGTGGGTCTAGTGTAGATGGGGGATGTTGGTCGGGGTTGGACTGGTGTAGATGGGGCATGTGGTCGAGGTGGGACTAGTGTAGATGGGGCATGTTGGTCGGGATGGGACTAGTGTAGATGGGGCATGTTGGTCGGGGTGGGACTAGTGTAGACGGGGCATGTTGGTCGGGGTGGGACTAGTGTAGATGGGGCATGATGGTCGGGGTGGGACTAGTGTTGACGGGGCATGTTCATCGGGGTGGGACTAGTGTAGATGGGGGATGTTGGTCGGGGTTGGACTGGTGTAGATGGGGCATGTGGTCGAGGTGGGACTAGTGTAGATGGGGCATGTTGGTCGGGGTGGGTCTAGTGTAGATGGGGCATATTGGTCGGGGTGGGACTAGTGTAGACGGGGCATGTTTGTCGGGGTGGGACTAGTGTAGATGGGGCATGTTGGTCGGGGTGGGACTAGTGTAGATGCGGCATGTTGGTCGGGGTGGGACTAGTGTAGATGGGGCATGTTGGTCAGGGTGGGACTAGTGTAGATGGGGCATGTTGGTCGGGGTGGGACGAGTGTAGATGGGGCATGTTGGTCGTGGTGGGACGAGTGTAGATGGGGCATGTGGTCGGGGTGGGACTAGTGTAGTTGGGGCATGTTGGTCGGCGTGGGACTAGTGTAGATGGGGCATGTTGGTCGGGGTGGGACTAGTGTAGATGGGGCATGTTGGTCGGGGTGGGATGTGTAGATGGGGCATGTTGGTCGGGTTGGGACCAGTGTAGATGGGGCATGTTGGTCGGGGTGGGACGAGTGTAGATGGGGTATGTTGGTCGGGGTGTGACAGGTGTAGATGGGGCATGTTGGTCGGGGTGGGACTAGTGTAGATGGGGCATGTTGGTCGGGGTGGGACAGGTGTAGATAGGGCATGTTGGTAGGGGTGGGACTAGTGTAGATGGGGCATGTTGGTCGGGGTGGGACAAGTGTAGATGGGGCATGTTGGTCGTGGTGGAACTAGTGTAGGTGGGGCATGTTGGTCGGGGTGGGACTAGTGTAGATGGGGCATGTTGGTCGGGGTGGGACTAGTGTAGATGGGGCATGTTGGTCGGGGTGGGACTAGTGTAGATGGGGCATGTTGGTTGGGGTGGGACTAGTGTAGAAGGGGCATGTTGGTCGGGGTGGGACTAGTGTAGATGGGGCATGTTGGTCGGGGTGGGACTAGTGTAGATGGGGCACGTTGGTCGGGGTGGGACTAATGTAGAAGGGGCATGTTGGTCGGGGTGGGACTAGTGTAGATGGGGCATGTTGGTCGGGGTGGGACTAGTGTAGATGGGGCATGTTGGTCGGGGTGGGACGTGTAGATGGGGCAAGTTGGTCGGGGTGGGACTAGTGTAGATGGGGCATGTTGGTCGGGGTGGGACTAGTGTAGATGGGGCATGTTGGTCGGGTTGGGACCAGTGTAGATGGGGCATGTTGGTCGAGGTGGGCTAGTGTAGATGGGGTATGTTGGTCGGGGTGTGACAGGTGTAGATGGGGCATGTTGGTCGGGGTGGGACTAGTGTAGATGGGGCATGTTGGTCGGGTTGGGACCAGTGTAGATGGGGCATGTTGGTCGGGGTGCGACTAGTGTAGATGGGGTATGTTGGTCGGGGTGGGACATGTGTAGATAGGGCATGTTGGTCGGGGTGGGACAAGTGTAGATGGGGCATGTTGGTCGGGGTGGGACAAGTGTAGATGGGGCATGTTGGTCGGGGTGGAACTAGTGTAGATGGGGCATGTTGGTCGAGGTGGGACTAGTGTAGATGGGGCATGTTGGGCGGGGTGGGACTAATGTAGATGGCGCATGTTGGTCGGGGTGGGACAAGTGTAGATGGGGCATGTTGGTCGGGGTGGGACTAATGTAGATGTGGCATGTTGGTCGGGGTGGGACTAGTGTAGATGGGGCATGTTGGTCGGGGTGGGACTAGTGTAGAAGGGGCATGTTGGTCGGGGTGGGACTAGTGTAGATGGGGCATGTTGGTCGGGGTGGGACTAGTGTAGATGGGGCATGTTGGTCGGGGTGGGACGTGTAGATGGGGCAAGTTGGTCGGGGTGGGACTAGTGTAGATGGGGCATGTTGGTCGGGGTGGGACTAGTGTAGATGGGGCATGTTGGTCGGGTTGGGACCAGTGTAGATGGGGCATGTTGGTCGGGGTGGGCTAGTGTAGATGGGGTATGTTGGTCGGGGTGTGACAGGTGTAGATGGGGCATGTTGGTCGGGGTGGGACTAGTGTAGATGGGGCATGTTGGTCGGGTTGGGACCAGTGTAGATGGGGCATGTTGGTCGGGGTGGAACTAGTGTAGATGGGGCATGTTGGTCGAGGTGGGACTAGTGTAGATGGGGCATGTTGGGTGGGGTGGGACTAATGTAGATGGCGCATGTTGGTCGGGGTGGGACAAGTGTAGATGGGGCATGTTGGTCGGGGTGGGACTAATGTAGATGTGGCATGTTGGTCGGGGTGGGACTAGTGTAGATGGGGCATGTTGGTCGGGGTGGGACTAGTGTAGATGGGGCATGTTGGTCGGGGTGGGACTAGTGTAGATGGGGCACGTTGGTCGGGGTGGGACTAATGTAGAAGGGGCATGTTGGTCGGGGTGGGACTAGTGTAGATGGGGCATGTTGGTCGGGGTGGGACTAGTGTAGATGGGGCATGTTGGTCGGGGTGGGACTAGTGTAGAAGGGGCATGTTGGTCGGGGTGGGACTAGTGTAGATGGGGCATGTTGGTCGGGGTGGGACTAGTGTAGATGGGGCATGTTGGTCGGGGTGGGCCTAGTGTAGATGGGGCATGTTGGTTGGGGTGGGACTAGTGTAGAAGGGGCATGTTGGTCGGGGTGGGACTAGTGTAGATGGGGCATGTTGGTCGGGGTGGGACTAGTGTAGATGGGGCACGTTGGTCGGGGTGGGACTAATGTAGAAGGGGCATGTTGGTCGGGGTGGGACTAGTGTAGATGGGGCATGTTGGTCGGGGTGGGACTAGTGTAGATGGGGCATGTTGGTCGGGGTGGGACCAGTGTAGATGGGGCATGTTGGTCGGGGTGGGACGTGTAGATGGGGCAAGTTGGTCGGGGTGGGACTAGTGTAGATGGGGCATGTTGGTCGGGGTGGGACTAGTGTAGATGGGGCATGTTGGTCGGGTTGGGACCAGTGTAGATGGGGCATGTTGGTCGGGGTGGGCTAGTGTAGATGGGGTATGTTGGTCGGGGTGTGACAGGTGTAGATGGGGCATGTTGGTCGGGGTGGGACTAGTGTAGATGGGGCATGTTGGTCGGGTTGGGACCAGTGTAGATGGGGCATGTTGGTCGGGGTGCGACTAGTGTAGATGGGGTATGTTGGTCGGGGTGGGACATGTGTAGATAGGGCATGTTGGTCGGGGTGGGACAAGTGTAGATGGGGCATGTTGGTCGGGGTGGGACAAGTGTAGATGGGGCATGTTGGTCGGGGTGGAACTAGTGTAGATGGGGCATGTTGGTCGAGGTGGGACTAGTGTAGATGGGGCATGTTGGGCGGGGTGGGACTAATGTAGATGGCGCATGTTGGTCGGGGTTGGACAAGTGTAGATGGGGCATGTTGGTCGGGGTGGGACTAATGTAGATGTGGCATGTTGGTCGGGGTGGGACTAGTGTAGATGGGGCATGTTGGTCGGGGTGGGACTAGTGTAGATGGGGCATGTTGGTCGGGGTGGGACTAGTGTAGATGGGGCACGTTGGTCGGGGTGGGACTAATGTAGAAGGGGCATGTTGGTCGGGGTGGGACTAGTGTAGATGGGGCATGTTGGTCGGGGTGGGACTAGTGTAGATGGGGCATGTTGGTCGGGGTGGGACTAGTGTAGAAGGGGCATGTTGGTCGGGGTGGGACTAGTGTAGATGGGGCATGTTGGTCGGGGTGGGACTAGTGTAGATGGGGCATGTTGGTCGGGGTGGGCCTAGTGTAGATGGGGCATGTTGGTTGGGGTGGGACTAGTGTAGAAGGGGCATGTTGGTCGGGGTGGGACTAGTGTAGATGGGGCATGTTGGTCGGGGTGGGACTAGTGTAGATGGGGCACGTTGGTCGGGGTGGGACTAATGTAGAAGGGGCATGTTGGTCGGGGTGGGACTAGTGTAGATGGGGCATGTTGGTCGGGGTGGGACTAGTGTAGATGGGGCATGTTGGTCGGGGTGGGACCAGTGTAGATGGGGCATGTTGGTCGGGATGGGACTAGTGTAGATGGGGCATGTTGGTCGGGGTGGGACGTGTAGATGGGGCATGATGGTCGGGGTGGGACTAGTGTTGACGGGGCATGTTCTTCGGGGTGGGCCTAGTGTAGATGGGGGATGTTGGTCGGGGTTGGACTGGTGTAGATGGGGCATGTGGTCGAGGTGGGACTAGTGTAGATGGGGCATGTTGGTCGGGGTGGGTCTAGTGTAGATGGGGCATATTGGTCGGGGTGGGACTAGTGTAGACGGGGCATGTTTGTCGGGGTGGGACTAGTGTAGATGGGGCATGTTGGTCGGGGTGGGACTAGTGTAGATGGGGCACGTTGGTCGGGGTGGGACTAATGTAGAAGGGGCATGTTGGTCGGGGTGGGACTAGTGTAGATGGGGCATGTTGGTCGGGGTGGGACTAGTGTAGATGGGGCATGTTGGTCGGGGTGGGACGTGTAGATGGGGCAAGTTGGTCGGGGTGGGACTAGTGTAGATGGGGCATGTTGGTCGGGGTGGGACTAGTGTAGATGGGGCATGTTGGTCGGGTTGGGACCAGTGTAGATGGGGCATGTTGGTCGAGGTGGGCTAGTGTAGATGGGGTATGTTGGTCGGGGTGTGACAGGTGTAGATGGGGCATGTTGGTCGGGGTGGGACTAGTGTAGATGGGGCATGTTGGTCGGGTTGGGACCAGTGTAGATGGGGCATGTTGGTCGGGGTGCGACTAGTGTAGATGGGGTATGTTGGTCGGGGTGGGACATGTGTAGATAGGGCATGTTGGTCGGGGTGGGACAAGTGTAGATGGGGCATGTTGGTCGGGGTGGGACAAGTGTAGATGGGGCATGTTGGTCGGGGTGGAACTAGTGTAGATGGGGCATGTTGGTCGAGGTGGGACTAGTGTAGATGGGGCATGTTGGGCGGGGTGGGACTAATGTAGATGGCGCATGTTGGTCGGGGTGGGACAAGTGTAGATGGGGCATGTTGGTCGGGGTGGGACTAATGTAGATGTGGCATGTTGGTCGGGGTGGGACTAGTGTAGATGGGGCATGTTGGTCGGGGTGGGACTTGTGTAGAAGGGGCATGTTGGTCGGGGTGGGACTAGTGTAGATGGGGCATGTTGGTCGGGGTGGGACTAGTGTAGATGGGGCATGTTGGTCGGGGTGGGACGTGTAGATGGGGCAAGTTGGTCGGGGTGGGACTAGTGTAGATGGGGCATGTTGGTCGGGGTGGGACTAGTGTAGATGGGGCATGTTGGTCGGGTTGGGACCAGTGTAGATGGGGCATGTTGGTCGGGGTGGGCTAGTGTAGATGGGGTATGTTGGTCGGGGTGTGACAGGTGTAGATGGGGCATGTTGGTCGGGGTGGGACTAGTGTAGATGGGGCATGTTGGTCGGGTTGGGACCAGTGTAGATGGGGCATGTTGGTCGGGGTGGAACTAGTGTAGATGGGGCATGTTGGTCGAGGTGGGACTAGTGTAGATGGGGCATGTTGGGTGGGGTGGGACTAATGTAGATGGCGCATGTTGGTCGGGGTGGGACTAGTGTAGATGGGGCACGTTGGTCGGGGTGGGACTAATGTAGAAGTGGCATGTTGGTCGGGGTGGGACTAGTGTAGATGGGGCATGTTGGTCGGGGTGGGACTAGTGTAGATGGGGCATGTTGGTCGGGGTGGGACTAGTGTAGATGGGGCACGTTGGTCGGGGTGGGACTAATGTAGAAGGGGCATGTTGGTCGGGGTGGGACTAGTGTAGATGGGGCATGTTGGTCGGGGAGGGACTAGTGTAGATGGGGCATGTTGGTCGGGGTGGGACTAGTGTAGAAGGGGCATATTGGTCGGGGTGGGACTAGTGTAGATGGGGCATGTTGGTCGGGGTGGGACTAGTGTAGATGGGGCATGTTGGTCGGGGTGGGCCTAGTGTAGATGGGGCATGTTGGTTGGGGTGGGACTAGTGTAGAAGGGGCATGTTGGTCGGGGTGGGACTAGTGTAGATGGGGCATGTTGGTCGGGGTGGGACTAGTGTAGATGGGGCACGTTGGTCAGGGTGGGACTAATGTAGAAGGGGCATGTTGGTCGGGGTGGGACTAGTGTAGATGGGGCATGTTGGTCGGGGTGGGACTAGTGTAGATGGGGCATGTTGGTCGGGGTGGGACCAGTGTAGATGGGGCATGTTGGTCGGGGTGGGACGTGTAGATGGGGCAAGTTGGTCGGGGTGGGACTAGTGTAGATGGGGCATGTTGGTCGGGGTGGGACTAGTGTAGATGGGGCATGTTGGTCGGGTTGGGACCAGTGTAGATGGGGCATGTTGGTCGGGGTGGGCTAGTGTAGATGGGGTATGTTGGTCGGGGTGTGACAGGTGTAGATGGGGCATGTTGGTCGGGGTGGGACTAGTGTAGATGGGGCATGTTGGTCGGGTTGGGACCAGTGTAGATGGGGCATGTTGGTCGGGGTGCGACTAGTGTAGATGGGGTATGTTGGTCGGGGTGGGACATGTGTAGATAGGGCATGTTGGTCGGGGTGGGACAAGTGTAGATGGGGCATGTTGGTCGGGGTGGGACAAGTGTAGATGGGGCATGTTGGTCGGGGTGGAACTAGTGTAGATGGGGCATGTTGGTCGAGGTGGGACTAGTGTAGATGGGGCATGTTGGGCGAGGTGGGACTAATGTAGATGGCGCATGTTGGTCGGGGTGGGACAAGTGTAGATGGGGCATGTTGGTCGGGGTGGGACTAATGTAGATGTGGCATGTTGGTCGGGGTGGGACTAGTGTAGATGGGGCATGTTGGTCGGGGTGGGACTAGTGTAGATGGGGCATGTTGGTCGGGGTGGGACTAGTGTAGATGGGGCACGTTGGTCGGGGTGGGACTAATGTAGAAGGGGCATGTTGGTCGGGGTGGGACTAGTGTAGATGGGGCATGTTGGTCGGGGTGGGACTAGTGTAGATGGGGCATGTTGGTCGGGGTGGGACTAGTGTAGAAGGGGCATGTTGGTCGGGGGTGGGACTAGTGTAGATGGGGCATGTTGGTCGGGGTGGGACTAGTGTAGATGGGGCATGTTGGTCGGGGTGGGCCTAGTGTAGATGGGGCATGTTGGTTGGGGTGGGACTAGTGTAGAAGGGGCATGTTGGTCGGGGTGGGACTAGTGTAGATGGGGCATGTTGGTCGGGGTGGGACTAGTGTAGATGGGGCACGTTGGTCGGGGTGGGACTAATGTAGAAGGGGCATGTTGGTCGGGGTGGGTCTAGTGTAGATGGGGCATGTTGGTCGGGGTGGGACTAGTGTAGATGGGGCATGTTGGTCGGGGTGGGACCAGTGTAGATGGGGCATGTTGGTCGGGATGGGACTAGTGTAGATGGGGCATGTTGGTCGGGGTGGGACGTGTAGATGGGGCATGATGGTCGGGGTGGGACTAGTGTTGACGGGGCATGTTCTTCGGGGTGGGCCTAGTGTAGATGGGGGATGTTGGTCGGGGTTGGACTGGTGTAGATGGGGCATGTGGTCGAGGTGGGACTAGTGTAGATGGGGCATGTTGGTCGGGGTGGGTCTAGTGTAGATGGGGCATATTGGTCGGGGTGGGACTAGTGTAGACGGGGCATGTTTGTCGGGGTGGGACTAGTGTAGATGGGGCATGTTGGTCGGGGTGGGACTAGTGTAGATGCGGCATGTTGGTCGGGGTGGGACTAGTGTAGATGGGGCATGTTGGTCGGGGTGGGACTAGTGTAGATGGGGCATGTTGGTCAGGGTGGGACGAGTGTAGATGGGTCATGTTGGTCGTGGTGGGACGAGTGTAGATGGGGCATGTTGGTCGGGGTGGGACTAGTGTAGTTGGGGCATGTTGGTCGGCGTGGGACTAGTGTAGATGGGGCATGTTGGTCGGGGTGGGACTAGTGTAGATGGGGCATGTTGGTCGGGGTGGGACGTGTAGATTGGGCAAGTTGGTCGGGGTGGGACTAGTGTAGATGGGGCATGTTGGTCGGGGTGGGACTAGTGTAGATGGGGCATGTTGGTCGGGTTGGGACCAGTGTAGATGGGGCATGTTGGTCAGGGTGGGACTAGTGTAGATGGGGTATGTTGGTCGGGGTGTGACAGGTGTAGATGGGGCATGTTGGTCGGGGTGGGACTAGTGTAGATTGGGCATGTTGGTCGGGTTGGGACCAGTGTAGATGGGGCATGTTGGTCGGGGTGCGACTAGTGTAGATGGGGTATGTTGGTCGGGGTGGGACAGGTGTAGATAGGGCATGTTGGTCGGGGTGGGACTAGTGTAGATGGGGCATGTTGGTCGGGGTGGGACAAGTGTAGATGGGGCATGTTGGTCGGGGTGGAACTAGTGTAGATGGGGCATGTTGGTCGGGGTGGGACTAGTGTAGATGGGGCATGTTGGGCGGGGTGGGACTAATGTAGATGGCGCATGTTGGTCGGGGTGGGACTAGTGTAGATGGGGCATGGTCGGGGTGGGACTAGTGTAGAAGGGGCATGTTGGTCGGGGTGGGACTAGTGCAGATGGGGCATGTTGGTCTGGGTGGGACTACTTTAGATGGGGTATGTTGGTCGGGGTGGGTCTAGTGTAGATGGGGCATGGTCGGGGTGGGACTAGTGTAGATGGGGCACGTTGGTCGGGGTGGGACTAGTGTAGATGGGGCATGTTGGCCGGGGTGGGACGTGTAGATGGGGCATGGTGGTTGGGGTGGGACTAGTGTAGATGGGGCATGTTGGTCGGGTGGGACTTGTGTAGATGGGGCATGTTGGTCGGGGTGGGACTAGTGTAGATGGGGCATGTTGGTCGGGGTGGGACTAGTGTAGATGGGGCATGTTGGTCGGGGTGGGGACTAGTGCAGATGGGGCACGTTGGTCGGGGTGGGACTAGTGTAGATGGAGCATGTTGGTCGGGGTGGGACTAGTATAGATGGGGCATGTTGGTCGGGGTGGGACTAGTGTAGATGGGGCATGTTGGCCGGGGTGGGACGTGTAGATGGGGCATGTTGGTTGGGGTGGGACTAGTGTAGATGGGGCATGTTGGTCGGGGTGGGACTAGTGTAGATGGGGCATGTTGGTCGGGGTGGACTAGTGTAGATGGGGCATGTTGGTCGGGGTGGGACTAGTGTAGATGTGGCAAGTTGGTCGGGGTGGGACTAGTGTAGGTGGGGCATGTTGGTCGAGGTGGGACTAGTGTAGATGGGGCATGTTGGTCTGGGTGGGACTAGTGTACATGGGGCATGTTGGTCGGGGTGGGACTAGTGGAGATGGGGCAAGTTGGTCGGGGTGGGACTAGTGTAGATGGGGCATGTTGGTCGGGGTGGGACTAGTGTAGATGCGGCATGTTGGTCTGGGTGGGACTAGTGTACATGGGGCATGTTGGTCGGGGTGGGACTAGTGTAGATGGGGCATGTTGGTCGGGGTGGGCCTAGTGTAGATGGGGCATGTTGTTCGGGGTGGGACTAGTGAAGATGGGGCATGTTGGTCGGGGTGGGGCTAGTGTAGATGGGGCATGTTGGTCGGGGTGGGACTAGTGTAGATGGGGCATGTTGGTCGGGGTGGGACTAGTGTAGATGGGACATGTTGGTCGGGGGTGGGACTAGTGTAGATGGGGCATGTTGGTCGGGGTGGGACTAGTGTAGATGGGGCATGTTGTTCGGGGTGGGACTAGTGTAGATGGGGCATGTTGGTCGGGGTGGGACTAGTGTAGATGGGGCATGTTGGTCGGGGTGGGACTAGTGTAGATGGGGCATGTTGGTCGGGGTGGGACTAATGTAGAAGGGGCATGTTAATCAGGGTGTGACTAGTGTAGATGGGGCATGTTGGTCGGGGTGGGACTAGTGTAGATTGGGCATGTTGGTCGGGGTGGGACTAGTGTAGATGGGGCATGTTGGTCGGGGTGGGACTATTGTAGAAAGGGCATGTTGGTCGGGGTGGGACTAGTGTAGATGGGGCATGTTGGTCGGGGTGGGACTAGTGTAGACGGGGCATGTTGGTCGGGGTGGGACTAGTGTAGACGGGGCATGTTGGTCGGGGTGGGACTAGTGTAGATGGGGCATGTTGGTCGGGGTGGGACTAGTGTAGAAGGGGCATGTTGGTCGGGGTGGGATTAGTGTAGATGGGGCATGTTGGTCGGGGTGGGACTAGTGTAGAAGGGGCATGTTGGTCGGGGTGGGACTAGTGTAGATGGGGCACGTTGGTCGGGGTGGGACTAATGTAGAAGGGGCATGTTGGTCGGGGTGGGACTAGTGTAGACGGGGCATGATGGTCGGTGTGGGACTAGTGTAGACGGGGCATGTTCGTCGGGGTGGGACGTGTAGATGGGGCATGTGGTCGAGGTGGGACTAGTGTAGATGGGGCATGTGGTCGAGGTGGGACTAGTGTAGATGGGGCATGTTGGTCGGGGTGGGACTACTTTAGATGCGGCATGTTGGTCGGGGTGGGACTAGTGTAGATGGGGCATGGTCGGGGTGGGACTAGTGTAGAAGGGGGCATGTTGGTCGGGGTGGGACTAGTGCAGATGGGGCATGTTGGTCGGGGTGGGACTACTTTAGATGGGGTATATTGGTCGGGATGGGACTAGTGTAGATGGGGGATGGTCGGGGTGGGACTAGTGTAGATGGGGCACGTTGGTCGGGGTGGGACTAGTGTAGATGGGGCATGTTGGCCGGGGTGGGACGTGTAGATGGGGCATGTTGGTTGGGGTGGGACTAGTGTAGATGGGGCATGTTGGTCGGGGTGGGACTAGTGTAGATGGGGCATGTTGGTCGGGGTGGGACTAGTGTAGATGGGGCATGTTGGTCGGGGTGGGACTAGTGTAGATGGGGCATGTTGGTCGGGGTGGGGACTAGTGCAGATGGGGCACGTTGGTCGGGGTGGGACTAGTGTAGATGGAGCATGTTGGTCGGGGTGGGACTAGTGTAGATGGGGCATGTTGGTCGGGGTGGGACTAGTGTAGATGGGGCATGTTGGCCGGGGTGGGACGTGTAAAAGGGGCATGTTGGTTGGGGTGGGACTAGTGTAGATGGGCATGTTGGTCGGGGTGGGACTAGTGTAGATGGGGCATGTTGGTCGGGGTGGGACTAGTGTAGAAAGGGCATGTTGGTCGGGGTGGGACAAGTGTAGATGGGGCATGTTGGTCGGGGTGGGACTAGTGTAGATGGGGCATGTTGGTCGGGGTGGGACTAGTGTAGAAGGGGCATGTTGGTTGCGGTGGGATTAGTGTAGAAGGGGCATGTTGGTCGGGGTGGGACTAGTGTAGATGGGACACGTTGGTCGGGGTGGGACTAATGTAGAAGGGGCATGTTGGTCGGGGTGGGACTAGTGTAGATGGGGCATGTTGGTCGGGGTGGGACTAGTGTAGACGGGACATGTTGGTCGGGGTGGGACTAGTGTAGATGGGGCATGTTGGTCGGGATGGGACTAGTGTAGATGGGGTATGTTGGTCGGGGTGGGACTAGTTTAGATGGGCCATGTTGGTCGGGGTGGGACTAGTGGAGACGGGGTATGTTGGTCGGGGGTGGGACAAGTGTAGAAGGGGCATGTTGGTCGGGGTGGGACTAGTGTAGATGGGGCATTATGGTCGGGGTGGGACTAGTGTAGACGGGGCATGTTCGTCGGGGTGGGACTAGTGTAGATGGGGGATGATGGTCGGGGTTGGACTGGTGTAGATGGGGCATGTGGTCGACGTGGGACTAGTGTAGATGGGGCATGTTGGTCGGGGTGGGTCTAGTGTAGATGGGGCATGTTGGTCGGGGTGGGACTAGTGTAGACGGGGCATGTTTGTCGGGGTGGGACTAGTGTAGATGGGGCATGTTGGTCGGGGTGGGACTAGTGTAGATGGGGCATGTTGTTGGTCGGGGTGGGACTAGTGTATATGGGGCATGTTGGTCGGGGTGGGACTACTTTAGATGCGGCATGTTGGTCGGGGTGGGACTAGTGTAGAAGGGGCATGTTGGTCGGGGTGGGACTTGTGCAGATGGGGCATGTTGGTCGGGGTGGGACTACTTTAGATGGGGTATGTTGGTCGGGGTGGGACTAGTGTAGATGGGGCATGTTCGGGGTGGGACTAGTGTAGATGGGGCACGTTGGTCGGGGTGGGACTAGTGTAGAAAGGGCATGTTGGTCAGGGGAGGGACTAGTGTAGATGGGGCATGTTGGTCGGGGTGGGACTAGTGTAGATGGGGCATGTTGGTCGGGGTGGGACTAGTGTAGAAGGGGCATGTTGGTTGGGGTGGGATTAGTGTAGAAGGGGCATGTTGGTCGGGGTGGGACTAGTGAAGAAGGGGCATGTTGGTCGGGGTGGGACTAGTGTAGAAGGGGCATGTTAATCAGGGTGTGACTTGTGTAGATGGGGCATGTTGGTCGGGGTGGGACTAGTGTAGAAGGGCCATGTTGGTCGGGGTGGGACTAGTGTAGAAGGGGCATGTTGGTCAAGGTGGGACTAGTGTAGATGGGGCATGTTGGTCGGGGTGGGAATAGTGTAGATGGGCATTTTGGTCGGGGTGGGACTCGTGTAGATGGGGTATGTTGGTCGGGGTGGGACTAGTGTAGATGGGGCATGTTGGTCGGGGTGGGATTAGTGTAGAAGGGGCATGTTGGTCGGGGTGGGACTAGTGTAGATGGGGTATGTTGGTCGGGGTGGGACTAGTGTAGTTGGGGCATGGTCGAGGTGGGACTAGTGTAGATGGGGCACGTTGGTCGGGGTGGGACTAGTGTAGATGGGGCATGTTGGCCGGGGTAGGACGTGTAGATGGGGCATGTTGGTTGGGGTGGGACTAGTGTAGATGGGGCATGTTGGTCGGGGTGGGACTAGTGTAGATGGGGCATGTTGGTCGGGGTGGGACTAGTGTAGATGGGGCATGTTGGTCGGGGTGGGACTAGTGTAGATGGGGCATGTTGGTTGGGGTGGGACTAGTGTAGATGGGGCATGTTGGTCGGGGTGGGACTAGTGTAGATGGGGCATGTTGGTCGGGGGTGGACTAGTGTAGATGGGGCAAGTTGGTCGGGGTGGGACTAGTGTAGATGGGGCAAGTTGGTCGGGGTGGGACTAGTGTAGAAGGGGCATGTGGGTCGGGGTGGGACTAGTGTAGATGGGGCATGTTGGTCTGGGTGGGACTAGTGTAGGTGGGGCATGTTGGTCGGGGTTGGGACTAGTGTAGATGGGGCATGTTGGTCGGGGTGGGACTAGTGTAGATGGGGCATGTTGGTCGGGGTGGGACTAGTGTAGATGTGGCATGTTGGTCGGGGTGGGACTAGTGTAGATGGGGCATGTTGGTCGGGGTGGGACTAGTGTAGATGGGGCATGTTGGTCGGGGTGGGACTAGTGTAGATGGGGCATGTTGGTCGGGGTGGGACTAGTGTAGATGGGGCATGTTGGTCGGGGTGGGACTAGTGTAGATGGGGCATGTTGTTCGGGGTGGGACTAGTGTAGATGGGGCATGTTGGTCGGGGTGGGACTAGTGTAGATGGGGCATGTTGGTCGGGGTGGGACTAGTGTAGATGGGGCATGTTGGTCGGGGTGGGGACTAATGTAGAAGGGGCATGTTAATCAGTGTGTGACTAGTGTAGATGGGGCATGTTGGTCGGGGTGGGACTAGTGTAGATGGGGCATGTTGTTCGGGGTGGGACTAGTGTAGATGGGGCATGTTGGTCGGAGTGGGACTAGTGTAGATGGGGAATGTTGGTCGGGGTGGGACTAGTGTAGATGGGGCATGTTGGTCGGGGTGGGACTAGTGTAGATGGGGCATGTTGGTCGGGGTGGTACTAGTGTAGATGGGGCATGTTGGTCGGGTGGGACTAGTGTAGATGGGGCATGTTGTTCGGGGTGGGACTAGTGTAGATGGGGCATGTTGGTCGGGGTGGGACGTGTAGATGGGGCATGTTGGTCGGGGTGGGATTAGTGTAGATGGGGCATGTTGGTCGGGGTGGGACTAGTGTAGATGGGGCATGTTGGTCGGGGTGGAACTAGTGTAGATGGGGCATGTTGGTCGGGGTGGGACTAATGTAGAAGGGGCATGTTAATCAGGGTGTGACTAGTGTAGAATGGGCATGTTGGTCGGGGTGGGACTAGTGTAGATGGGACATGTTGGTCGGGGTGGGACTAGTGTGGATGGGGCATGTTGGTCGGGGTGGGACTAGTGTAGATGGGGCATATTGGTCGGGGTGGGACTAGTGTAGATGGGCATGTTGGTCGGGGTGGGACTAGTGTAGTTGGGGCATGTTGGTCGAGGTGTGACTAGTGTAGAAAGGGCATGTTGGTCGGGGTGGGACTAGTGTAGATGGGGCATGTTGGTCGGGGTGGGACTAGTGTAGATGGGGCATGTTGGTCGGCGTGGGACTAGTGTAGAAGGGGCATGTTGGTCGGGGTGGGATTAGTGTAGATGGGGCATGTTGGTCGGGGTGGAACTAGTGTAGAAGGGGCATGTTGGTCGGGGTGGGACTAGTGTAGAAGGGGCATGTTAATCAGAGTGTGACTTGTGTAGATGGGGCATGTTGGTCGGGGTGGGACTAGTGTAGAAGGGGCATGTTGGTCGGGGTGGGACTAGTGTAGATGGGGCATGTTGGTCGGGGTGGGACTAGTGTAGATGGGGCATGTTGGTGGGGGTGGGACTAGTGTAGACGGGGCATGTTGGTCGGGGTGGGACGTGTAGATGGGGCATGTTGGTCAGGGTGGGACTAGTGTAGATGGGGTATGTTGGTCGGGGTGCGACTAGTGTAGATGGGGCATGTTGGTCGGGGTGGGACTAGTGTAGATGGGGCATGTTGGTCGGGGTTGGACTAGTGTAGATGGGGCATGTTGGTCGGGGTGGGACTAGTGTAGATGGGGCATGTTGGTCGGGTTGGGACTAGTGTAGACGGGGCATGTTGGTGGGGGTGGGACTAGTGTAGACGAGGCATGTTGGTCGGGGTGGGACTAGTGTAGAGGGAGCATGTTGGTCGTGGTGGGACTAGTGTAGACGGGGCATGTTGGTCGGGGTGGGACTAGTGTAGATGGGCCATGTTGGTCGGGGTGGGACTAATGTAGATGCGGCATGTTGGTCGGGGTGGGACTAGTGTAGATGGGGCATGTTGGTCGGGGTGGGACTAGTGTAGATGGGGCATGTTGGTCGGGGTGGGACTAGTGTAGATGGGGCATGTTGGTCGGGGTGGGACTAGTGTAGATGGGGCATGGTCGGGGTGGGACTAGTGTAGAAAGGGGCATGTGGTCGGGGTGGGACTAGTGCAGATGGGGCATGTTGGTCGGGGTGGGACTACTTTAGACGGGGCATGTTGGTCGGGGTGGGACTAGTGTAGATGGGGCATGGTCGGGTGGGACTAGTGTAGATGGGGCACGTTGGTCGGGGTGGGACTAGTGTAGATGGGGCATGTTGGCCGGGGTGGGACGTGTAGATGGGGCATGTTGGTTGGGGTGGGACTAGTGTAGATGGGGCATGTTGGTCGGGGTGGGACTAGTGTAGATGGGGCATGTTGGTCGGGGTGGGACTAGTGTAGATGGGGCATGTTGGTCGGGGTGGGACTAGTGTAGATGGGGCATGTTGGTCGGGGTGGGACTAGTGCAGAAGGGGCACGTTAGTCTGGGTGGGACTAGTGTAGATGGAGCATGTTGGTCGGGGTGGGACTAGTGTAGATGGGGCATGTTGGTCGGGGTGGGACTAGTGTAGAAGGGGCATGTTGGCCGGGGTGGGTCGTGTAGATGTGGCATGTTGGTTGGGGCGGGACTAGTGTAGATGGGGCATGTTGGTCGGGGTGGGACTAGTGTAGATGTGGCATGTTGGTCGGGGTGGGACTAGTGTAGATGGGGCATGTTGGTCGGGGTGGGACTAGTGTAGATGGGGCAAGTTGGTCGGGGTGGGAGTAGTGTAGAAGGGGCATGTTGGTCTGGGTGGGACTAGTGTAGATGGGGCATGTTGGTCTGGGTGGGACTAGTGTAGATGGGGCATGTTGGTCGGGGTGGGACTAGTGTAGATGGGGCATGTTGGTCGGGGTGGGACTAGTGTAGATGGGGCATGTTGTTCGGGGTGGGACTAGTGTAGATGTGGCATGTTGGTCGGGTGGGACTAGTGTAGATGGGGCATGTTGGTCGGGGTGGGACTAGTGTAGATGGGGCATGTTGGTTGGGGTGGGACTAGTGTAGATGGGGCATGTTGGTCGGGGTGGGACTAGTGTAGATGGGGCATGTTGGTCGGGGTGGGACTAGTGTAGATGGGGCATGTTGGTCGGGGTGGGACTAGTGTAGAAGGGGCATGTTGGTCGGGGTGGGATTAGTGTAGATGGGGCATGTTGGTCGGGGTGGAACTAGTGTAGAAGGGGCATGTTGGTCGGGGTGGGACTAGTGTAGAAGGGGCATGTTAATCAGAGTGTGACTTGTGTAGATGGGGCATGTTGGTCGGGGTGAGACTAGTGTAGATGGGGCATGTTGGTCGGGGTGGGACTAGTGTAGAAGGGGCATGTTGGTCGGGGTGGGATTAGTGTAGATGGGGCATGTTGGTCGGGGTGGGACTAGTGTAGAAGGGGCATGTTGGTCGGGGTGGGACTAGTGTAGATGGGGCACGTTGGTCGGGGTGGGACTAATGTAGAAGGGGCATGTTGGTCGGGGTGGGACTAGTGTAGATGGGGCATGTTGGTCGGGGTGGGACTAGTGTAGACAGGGCATGTTGGTCGGGGTGGGACTAGTGTAGATGGAGCATGTTGGTCGGGATGGGACTAGTGTAGATGGGGGTATGTTGGTCGGGGTGGGACTAGTTTAGATGGGGCATGTTGGTCGGGGTGGGACTAATGTAGACGGGGCATGTTGGTCGGGGTGGGACAAGTGTAGAAGGGGCATGTTGGTCGGGGTGGGACTAGTGTAGACGGGGCATGATGGTCGGGGTGGGACTAGTGTAGACGGGGCATGTTCGTCGGGGTGGGACGTGTAGATGGGGGATGTTGGTCGGGGTTGGACTGGTGTAGATGGGGCATGTGGTCGAGGTGGGACTAGTGTAGATGGGGCATGTTGGTCGGGGTGGGACTAGTGTAGATGGGGCATGTTGGTCGGGGTGGGACTAGTGTAGATGGGGCATGTTGGTCGGGGTGGGACTAGTGTAGATGTGGCATGTTGGTCGGGGTGGGACTAGTGTAGATGGGGCATGTTGGTCGGGGTGGGACTAGTGTAGATGGGGCATGTTGGTCGGGGTGGGACTAGTGTAGATGGGGCATGTTGGTCGGGGTGGGACTAGTGTAGATGGGGCATGTTGGTCGGGGTGGGACTAGTGTAGATGGGGCATGTTGTTCGGGGTGGGACTAGTGTAGATGGGGCATGTTGGTCGGGGTGGGACTAGTGTAGATGGGGCATGTTGGTCGGGGTGGGACTAGTGTAGATGGGGCATGTTGGTCGGGGTGGGACTAATGTAGAAGGGGCATGTTAATCAGTGTGTGACTAGTGTAGATGGGGCATGTTGGTCGGGGTGGGACTAGTGTAGATGGGGCATGTTGTTCGGGGTGGGACTAGTGTAGATGGGGCATGTTGGTCGGAGTGGGACTAGTGTAGATGGGGAATGTTGGTCGGGGTGGGACTAGTGTAGATGGGGCATGTTGGTCGGGGTGGGACTAGTGTAGATGGGGCATGTTGGTCGGGGTGGTACTAGTGTAGATGGGGCATGTTGGTCGGGGTGGGACTAGTGTAGATGGGGCATGTTGTTCGGGGTGGGACTAGTGTAGATGGGGCATGTTGGTCGGGGTGGGACGTGTAGATGGGGCATGTTGGTCGGGGTGGGATTAGTGTAGATGGGGCATGTTGGTCGGGGTGGGACTAGTGTAGATGGGGCATGTTGGTCGGGGTGGAACTAGTGTAGATGGGGCATGTTGGTCGGGGTGGGACTAATGTAGAAGGGCATGTTAATCAGGGTGTGACTAGTGTAGAATGGGCATGTTGGTCGGGGTGGGGACTAGTGTAGATGGGACATGTTGGTCGGGGTGGGACTAGTGTGGATGGGGCATGTTGGTCGGGGTGGGACTAGTGTAGATGGGGCATATTGGTCGGGGTGGGACTAGTGTAGATGGGCATGTTGGTCGGGGTGGGACTAGTGTAGTTGGGGCATGTTGGTCGAGGTGGGACTAGTGTAGAAAGGGCATGTTGGTCGGGGTGGGACTAGTGTAGATGGGGCATGTTGGTCGGGGTGGGACTAGTGTAGATGGGGCATGTTGGTCGGCGTGGGACTAGTGTAGAAGGGGCATGTTGGTCGGGGTGGGATTAGTGTAGATGGGGCATGTTGGTCGGGGTGGAACTAGTGTAGAAGGGGCATGTTGGTCGGGGTGGGACTAGTGTAGAAGGGGCATGTTAATCAGAGTGTGACTTGTGTAGATGGGGCATGTTGGTCGGGGTGGGACTAGTGTAGAAGGGGCATGTTGGTCGGGGTGGGACAAGTGTAGATGGGGCATGTTGGTCGGGGTGGGACTAGTGTAGATGGGGCATGTTGGTGGGGGTGGGACTAGTGTAGACGGGGCATGTTGGTCGGGGTGGGACGTGTAGATGGGGCATGTTGGTCAGGGTGGGACTAGTGTAGATGGGGTATGTTGGTCGGGGTGCGACTAGTGTAGATGGGGCATGTTGGTCGGGGTGGGACTAGTGTAGATGGGGCATGTTGGTCGGGGTTGGACTAGTGTAGATGGGGCATGTTGGTCGGGGTGGGACTAGTGTAGATGGGGCATGTTGGTCGGGTTGGGACTAGTGTAGACGGGGCATGTTGGTGGGGGTGGGACTAGTGTAGACGAGGCATGTTGGTCGGGGTGGGACTAGTGTAGAGGGAGCATGTTGGTCGTGGTGGGACTAGTGTAGACGGGGCATGTTGGTCGGGGTGGGACTAGTGTAGATGGGCCATGTTGGTCGGGGTGGGACTAATGTAGATGCGGCATGTTGGTCGGGGTGGGACTAGTGTAGATGGGGCATGTTGGTCGGGGTGGGACTAGTGTAGATGGGGCATGTTGGTCGGGGTGGGACTAGTGTAGATGGGGCATGTTGGTCGGGGTGGGACTAGTGTAGATGGGGCATGGTCGGGGTGGGACTAGTGTAGAAGGGGCATGTTGGTCGGGGTGGGACTAGTGCAGATGGGGCATGTTGGTCGGGGTGGGACTACTTTAGACGGGGCATGTTGGTCGGGGTGGGACTAGTGTAGATGGGGCATGGTCGGGGTGGGACTAGTGTAGATGGGGCACGTTGGTCGGGGTGGGACTAGTGTAGATGGGGCATGTTGGCCGGGGTGGGACGTGTAGATGGGGCATGTTGGTTGGGGTGGGACTAGTGTAGATGGGGCATGTTGGTCGGGGTGGGACTAGTGTAGATGGGGCATGTTGGTCGGGGTGGGACTAGTGTAGATGGGGCATGTTGGTCGGGGTGGGACTAGTGTAGATGGGGCATGTTGGTCGGGGTGGGACTAGTGCAGAAGGGGCACGTTAGTCTGGGTGGGACTAGTGTAGATGGAGCATGTTGGTCGGGGTGGGACTAGTGTAGATGGGGCATGTTGGTCGGGGTGGGACTAGTGTAGAAGGGGCATGTTGGCCGGGGTGGGTCGTGTAGATGTGGCATGTTGGTTGGGGCGGGACTAGTGTAGATGGGGCATGTTGGTCGGGGTGGGACTAGTGTAGATGTGGCATGTTGGTCGGGGTGGGACTAGTGTAGATGGGGCATGTTGGTCGGGGTGGGACTAGTGTAGATGGGGCAAGTTGGTCGGGGTGGGAGTAGTGTAGAAGGGGCATGTTGGTCTGGGTGGGACTAGTGTAGATGGGGCATGTTGGTCTGGGTGGGACTAGTGTAGATGGGGCATGTTGGTCGGGGTGGGACTAGTGTAGATGGGGCATGTTGGTCGGGGTGGGACTAGTGTAGATGGGGCATGTTGTTCGGGGTGGGACTAGTGTAGATGTGGCATGTTGGTCGGGGTGGGACTAGTGTAGATGGGGCATGTTGGTCGGGGTGGGACTAGTGTAGATGGGGCATGTTGGTTGGGGTGGGACTAGTGTAGATGGGGCATGTTGGTCGGGGTGGGACTAGTGTAGATGGGGCATGTTGGTCGGGGTGGGACTAGTGTAGATGGGGCATGTTGGTCGGGGTGGGACTAGTGTAGAAGGGGCATGTTGGTCGGGGTGGGATTAGTGTAGATGGGGCATGTTGGTCGGGGTGGAACTAGTGTAGAAGGGGCATGTTGGTCGGGGTGGGACTAGTGTAGAAGGGGCATGTTAATCAGAGTGTGACTTGTGTAGATGGGGCATGTTGGTCGGGGTGAGACTAGTGTAGATGGGGCATGTTGGTCGGGGTGGGACTAGTGTAGAAGGGGCATGTTGGTCGGGGTGGGATTAGTGTAGATGGGGCATGTTGGTCGGGGTGGGACTAGTGTAGAAGGGGCATGTTGGTCGGGGTGGGACTAGTGTAGATGGGGCACGTTGGTCGGGGTGGGACTAATGTAGAAGGGGCATGTTGGTCGGGGTGGGACTAGTGTAGATGGGGCATGTTGGTCGGGGTGGGACTAGTGTAGACAGGGCATGTTGGTCGGGGTGGGACTAGTGTAGATGGAGCATGTTGGTCGGGATGGGACTAGTGTAGATGGGGTATGTTGGTCGGGGTGGGACTAGTTTAGATGGGGCATGTTGGTCGGGGTGGGACTAATGTAGACGGGGCATGTTGGTCGGGGTGGGACAAGTGTAGAAGGGGCATGTTGGTCGGGGTGGGACTAGTGTAGACGGGGCATGATGGTCGGGGTGGGACTAGTGTAGACGGGGCATGTTCGTCGGGGTGGGACGTGTAGATGGGGGATGTTGGTCGGGGTTGGACTGGTGTAGATGGGGCATGTGGTCGAGGTGGGACTAGTGTAGATGGGGCATGTTGGTCGGGGTGGGACTAGTGTAGATCGGGCATGTTGGTCGGGGTGGGACTACTTTAGATGCGGCATGTTGGTCGGGGTGGGACTAGTGTAGATGGGGCCTGGTCGGGGTGGGACTAGTGTAGAAGGGGCATGTTGGTCGGGGTGGGACTAGTGTAGATGGGGCATGTTGGTCGTGGTGGGACTAGTGTAGATGGGGTATATTGGTCGGGATGGGACTAGTGTAGATGGGGCATGGTCGGGGTGGGACTAGTGTAGATGGGGCATGTTGGTCGGGGTGCGACTAGTGTAGATGGGGCATGTTGGTCGGGGTGGGTCTAGTGTAGATGGGGCATGTTGGTCGGGGTGGGACTAGTGCAGATGGGGCACGTTGGTCGGGGTGGGACTAGTGTAGATGGAGCATGTTGGTCGGGGTGGGACTAGTGTAGATGGGGCATGTTGGTCGGGGTGGGACTAGTGTAGATGGGGCATGTTGGCCGGGGTGGGACGTGTAAATGGGGCATGTTGGTTGGGGTGGGACTAGTGTAGATGGGCATGTTGGTCGGGGTGGGACTAGTGTAGATGGGGCATGTTGGTCGGGGTGGGACTAGTGTAGAAAGGGCATGTTGGTCGGGGTGGGACTAGTGTAGATGGGGCATGTTGGTCGGGGTGAGACTAGTGTAGATGGGGCATGTTGGTCGGGGTGGGACTAGTGTAGAAGGGGCATGTTGGTTGGGGTGGGATTAGTGTAGATGGGGCATGTTGGTCGGGGTAGGACTAGTGTAGATGGGGCACGTTGGTCGGGGTGGGACTAATGTAGAAGGGGCATGTTGGTCGGGGTGGGACTAGTGTAGATGGGGCATGTTGGTCGGGGTGGGACTAGTGTAGACGGGACATGTTGGTCGGGGTGGGACTAGTGTAGATGGGGCATGTTGGTCGGGATGGGACTAGTGTAGATGGGGTATGTTGGTCGGGGTGGGACTAGTTTAGATGGGGCATGTTGGTCGGGGTGGGACTAGTGTAGATGGGGCATGTTGGTCGGGGTGGGACTAGTGTAGATGGGGCATGTTGGTCGGGTGGGAGTACTTTAGATGCGGCATGTTGGTCGGGGTGGGACTAGTGTAGATGGGGCATGGTCGGGGTGGGACTAGTGTAGAGGGGGCATGTTGGTCGGGGTGGGACTAGTGCAGATGGGGCATGTTGGTCGGGGTGGGACTACTTTAGATGGGGTATGTTGGTCGGGGTGGGACTAGTGTAGATGGGGCATGGTCGGGGTGGGACTAGTGTAGATGGGGCACGTTGGTCGGGGTGGGACTAGTGTAGATGGGGCATGTTGGCCGGGGTGGGACGTGTAGATGGGGCATGTTGGTTGGGGTGGGACTAGTGTAGACGGGGCATGTTGGTCGGGGTGGGACTAGTGTAGATGGGGCATGTTGGTCGGGGTGGGACTAGTGTAGATGGGGCATGTTGGTCGGGGTGGGGCTAGTGTAGATGGGGCATGTTGGTCGGGGTGGGACTAGTGCAGAAGGGGCACGTTAGTCGGGGTGGGACTAGTGTAGATGGAGCATGTTGGTCGGGGTGGGACTAGTGTAGATGGGGCATGTTGGTCGGGGTGGGACTAGTGTAGAAGGGGCATGTTGGCCGGGGTGGGACGTGTAGATGGGGCATGTTGGTTGGGGTGGGACTAGTGTAGATGGGGCATGTTGGTCGGGGGGGGACTAGTGTAGATGTGGCATGTTGGTCGGGGTGGGACTAGTGTAGATGGGGCATGTTGGTCGGGGTGGGACTAGTGTAGATGGGGCAAGTTGGTCGGGGTGGGAGTAGTGTAGAAGGGGCATGTTGATCTGGGTGGGACTAGTGTAGATGGGGCATGTTGGTCGGGGTGGGACTAGTGTAGATGGGGCATGTTGGTCGGGGTGGGACTAGTGTAGATGGGGCATGTTGGTCGGGGTGGGACTAGTGTAGATGGGGCATGTTGGTCGGGGTGGGACTAGTGTAGATGGGGCATGTTGGTCGGGGTGGGACGTGTAGATGGGGCATGATGGTTGGGGTGGGACTAGTGTAGATGGGGCATGTTGGTCGGGGTGGGACTAGTGTAGATGGGGCATGTTGGTCGGGGTGGGACTAGTGTAGATGGGGCATGTTGTTCGGGGTGGGACTAGTGTAGATGTGGCATGTTGGTCGGGGTGGGACTTGTGTAGATGGGGCATGTTGGTCGGGGTGGGACTAGTGTAGATGGGGCATGTTGGTCGGGGTGGGACTAGTGTAGATGGGGCATGTTGGTCGGGGTGGGACTAGTGTAGATGGGGCATGTTGGTCGGGGTGGGACTAGTGCAGAAGGGGCACGTTAGTCTGGGTGGGACTAGTGTAGATGGAGCATGTTGGTCGGGGTGGGACTAGTGTAGATGGGGCATGTTGGTCGGGGTGGGACTAGTGTAGAAGGGGCATGTTGGCCGGGGTGGGTCGTGTAGATGTGGCATGTTGGTTGGGGTGGGACTAGTGTAGATGGGGCATGTTGGTCGGGGTGGGACTAGTGTAGATGAGGCATGTTGGTCGGGGTGGGACTAGTGTAGATGGGGCATGTTGGTCGGGGTGGGACTAGTGTAGATGGGGCAAGTTGGTCGGGGTGGGAGTAGTGTAGAAGGGGCATGTTGGTCTGGGTGGGACTAGTGTAGATGGGGCATGTTGGTCTGGGTGGGACTAGTGTAGATGGGGCATGTTGGTCGGGGTGGGACTAGTGTAGATGGGGCATGTTGGTTGGGGTGGGACGTGTAGATGGGGCATGTTGTTCGGGGTGGGACTAGTGTAGATGTGGCATGTTGGTCGGGGTGGGACTAGTGTAGATGGGGCATGTTGGTCGGGGTGGGACTAGTGTAGATGGGGCATGTTGGTCGGGGTGGGACTAGTGTAGATGGGGCATGTTGGTCGGGGTGGGACTAGTGTAGATGGGGCATGTTGGTCGGGGTGGGACTAGTGTAGATGGGGCATGTTGGTCGGGGTGGGACTAGTGTAGAAGGGGCATGTTGGTCGGGGTGGGATTAGTGTAGATGGGGCATGTTGGTCGGGGTGGGACTAGTGTAGATGGGGCATGGTCGGGGTGGGACTAGTGTAGAAGGGGCATGTTGGTCGGGGTGGGACTAGTGTAGATGGGGCATGTTGGTCGTGGTGGGACTAGTGTAGATGGGGTATATTGGTCGGGATGGGACTAGTGTAGATGGGGCATGGTCGGGGTGGGACTAGTGTAGATGGGGCACGTTGGTCGGGGTGGGACTAGTGTAGATGGGGCATGTTGGCCAGGGTGGGACGTGTAGATGGGGCATGTTGGTTGGGGTGGGACTAGTGTAGATGGGGCATGTTGGTCGGGGTGGGACTAGTGTAGATGGGGCATGTTGGTCGGGGTGCGACTAGTGTAGATGGGGCATGTTGGTCGGGGTGGGACTAGTGTAGATGGGGCATGTTGGTTGGGGTGGGACTAGTGCAGATGGGGCACGTTGGTCGGGGTGGGACTAGTGTAGATGGAGCATGTTGGTCGGGGTGGGACTAGTGTAGATGGGGCATGTTGGTCGGGGTGGGACTAGTGTAGATGGGGCATGTTGGCCGGGGTGGGACGTGTAAATGGGGCATGTTGGTTGGGGTGGGACTAGTGTAGATGGGCATGTTGGTCGGGGTGGGACTAGTGTAGATGGGGCATGTTGGTCGGGGTGGGACTAGTGTAGAAAGGGCATGTTGGTCGGGGTGGGACTAGTGTAGATGGGGCATGTTGGTCGGGGTGAGACTAGTGTAGATGGGGCATGTTGGTCGGGGTGGGACTAGTGTAGAAGGGGCATGTTGGTTGGGGTGGGATTAGTGTAGATGGGGCATGTTGGTCGGGGTAGGACTAGTGTAGATGGGGCACGTTGGTCGGGGTGGGACTAATGTAGAAGGGGCATGTTGGTCGGGGTGGGACTAGTGTAGATGGGGCATGTTGGTCGGGGTGGGACTAGTGTAGACGGGACATGTTGGTCGGGGTGGGACTAGTGTAGATGGGGCATGTTGGTCGGGATGGGACTAGTGTAGATGGGGTATGTTGGTCGGGGTGGGACTAGTTTAGATGGGGCATGTTGGTCGGGGTGGGACTAGTGTAGATGGGGCATGTTGGTCGGGGTGGGACTAGTGTAGATGGGGCATGTTGGTCGGGTGGGACTACTTTAGATGCGGCATGTTGGTCGGGGTGGGACTAGTGTAGATGGGGCATGGTCGGGGTGGGACTAGTGTAGAGGGGGCATGTTGGTCGGGGTGGGACTAGTGCAGATGGGGCATGTTGGTCGGGGTGGGACTACTTTAGATGGGGTATGTTGGTCGGGGTGGGACTAGTGTAGATGGGGCATGGTCGGGGTGGGACTAGTGTAGATGGGGCACGTTGGTCGGGGTGGGACTAGTGTAGATGGGGCATGTTGGCCGGGGTGGGACGTGTAGATGGGGCATGTTGGTTGGGGTGGGACTAGTGTAGATGGGGCATGTTGGTCGGGGTGGGACTAGTGTAGATGGGGCATGTTGGTCGGGGTGGGACTAGTGTAGATGGGGCATGTTGGTCGGGGTGGGGCTAGTGTAGATGGGGCATGTTGGTCGGGGTGGGACTAGTGCAGAAGGGGCACGTTAGTCGGGGTGGGACTAGTGTAGATGGAGCATGTTGGTCGGGGTGGGACTAGTGTAGATGGGGCATGTTGGTCGGGGTGGGACTAGTGTAGAAGGGGCATGTTGGCCGGGGTGGGACGTGTAGATGGGGCATGTTGGTTGGGGTGGGACTAGTGTAGATGGGGCATGTTGGTCGGGGTGGGACTAGTGTAGATGTGGCATGTTGGTCGGGGTGGGACTAGTGTAGATGGGGCATGTTGGTCGGGGTGGGACTAGTGTAGATGGGGCAAGTTGGTCGGGGTGGGAGTAGTGTAGAAGGGGCATGTTGGTCTGGGTGGGACTAGTGTAGATGGGGCATGTTGGTCGGGGTGGGACTAGTGTAGATGGGGCATGGTGGTCGGGGTGGGACTAGTGTAGATGGGGCATGTTGGTCGGGGTGGGACTAGTGTAGATGGGGCATGTTGTTCGGGGTGGGACTAGTGTAGATGTGGCATGTTGGTCGGGGTGGGACTTGTGTAGATGGGGCATGTTGGTCGGGGTGGGACTAGTGTAGATGGGGCATGTTGGTCGGGGTGGGACTAGTGTAGATGGGGCATGTTGGTCGGGGTGGGACTAGTGTAGAAGGGGCATGTTGGTCGGGGTGGGATTAGTGTAGATGGCGCATGTTGGTCGGGGTGGAACTAGTGTAGAAGGGGCATGTTGGTCGGGGTGGGACTAGTGTAGAAGGGGCATGTTAATCAGAGTGTGACTTGTGTAGATGGGGCATGTTGGTCGGGGTGGGACTAGTGTAGATGGGGCATGTTGGTCTGGGTGGGACTAGTGTAGATGGGGCATGTTGGTCTGGGTGGGACTAGTGTAGATGGGGCATGGTCGGGGTGGGACTAGTGCAGATGGGGCATGTTGGTCGGGGTGGGACTACTTTAGATGGGGTATGTTGGTCGGGGTGGGACTAGTGTAGATGGGGCATGGTCGGGGTGGGACTAGTGTAGATGGGGCACGTTGGTCGGGGTGGGACTAGTGTAGATGGGGCATGTTGGCCGGGGTGGGACGTGTAGATGGGGCATGTTGGTTGGGGTGGGACTAGTGTAGATGGGGCATGTTGGTCGGGGTGGGACTAGTGCAGAAGGGGCACGTTAGTCGGGGTGGGACTAGTGTAGATGGAGCATGTTGGTCGGGGTGGGACTAGTGTAGATGGGGCATGTTGGTCGGGGTGGGACTAGTGTAGAAGGGGCATGTTGGCCGGGGTGGGACGTGTAGATGGGGCATGTTGGTTGGGGTGGGACTAGTGTAGATGGGGCATGTTGGTCGGGGTGGGACTAGTGTAGATGTGGCATGTTGGTCGGGGTGGGACTAGTGTAGATGGGGCATGTTGGTCGGGGTGGGACTAGTGTAGATGGGGCAAGTTGGTCGGGGTGGGAGTAGTGTAGAAGGGGCATGTTGTTCTGGGTGGGACTAGTGTAGATGGGGCATGTTGGTCTGGGTGGGACTAGTGTAGATGGGGCATGTTGGTCGGGGTGGGACTAGTGTAGATGGGGCATGTTGGTCGGGGTGGGACTAGTGTAGATGGGGCATGTTGTTCGGGGTGGGACTAGTGTAGATGTGGCATGTTGGTCGGGGTGGGACTTGTGTAGATGGGGCATGTTGGTCGGGGTGGGACTAGTGTAGATGGGGCATGTTGGTCGGGGTGGGACTAGTGTAGATGGGGCATGTTGGTCGGGGTGGGACTAGTGTAGATGGGGCATGTTGGTCGGGGTGGGACTAGTGTAGATGGGGCATGTTGGTCGGGGTGGGACTAGTGTAGAAGGGGCATGTTGGTCGGGGTGGGATTAGTGTAGATGGGGCATGTTGGTCGGGGTGGAACTAGTGTAGAAGGGGCATGTTGGTCGGGGTGGGACTAGTGTAGAAGGGGCATGTTAATCAGAGTGTGACTTGTGTAGATGGGGCATGTTGGTCGGGGTGGGACTAGTGTAGATGGGGCATGTTGGTCTGGGTGGGACTAGTGTAGATGGGGCATGTTGGTCTGGGTGGGACTAGTGTAGATGGGGCATGGTCGGGGTGGGACTAGTGTAGACGGGGCATGTTGGCCGGGGTGGGACGTGTAGATGGGGCATGTTGGTTGGGGTGGGACTAGTGTAGACGGGGCATGTTCGTCGGGGTGGGACGTGTAGATGGGGGATGTTGGTCGGGGTTGGACTGGTGTAGATGGGGCATGTGGTCGAGGTGGGACTAGTGTAGATGGGGCATGTTGGTCGGGGTGGGACTAGTGTAGATGGGGCATGTTGGTCGGGGTGGGACTACTTTAGATGCGGCATGTTGGTCCGGGTGGGACTAGTGTAGATGGGGCATGGTCGGGGTGGGACTAGTGTAGAAGGGGCATGTTGGTCGGGGTGGGACTAGTGTAGATGGGGCATGTTGGTCGTGGTGGGACTAGTGTAGATGGGGTATATTGGTCGGGATGGGACTAGTGTAGATGGGGCATGGTCGGGGTGGGACTAGTGTAGATGGGGCACGTTGGTCGGGGTGGGACTAGTGTAGATGGGGCATGTTGGCCGGGGTGGGACGTGTAGATGGGGCATGTTGGTTGAGGTGGGACTAGTGTAGATGGGGCATGTTGGTCGGGGTGGGACTAGTGTAGATGGGGCATGTTGGTCGGGGTGCGACTAGTGTAGATGGGGCATGTTGGTCGGGGTGGGACTAGTGTAGATGGGGCATGTTGGTCGGGGTGGAACTAGTGCAGATGGGGCACGTTGGTCGGGGTGGGACTAGTGTAGATGGAGCATGTTGGTCGGGGTGGGACTAGTGTAGATGGGGCATGTTGGTCGGGGTGGGACTAGTGTAGATGGGGCATGTTGGCCGGGGTGGGACGTGTAAATGGGGCATGTTGGTTGGGGTGGGACTAGTGTAGATGGGCATGTTGGTCGGGGTGGGACTAGTGTAGATGGGGCATGTTGGTCGGGGTGGGACTAGTGTAGAAAGGGCATGTTGGTCGGGGTGGGACTAGTGTAGATGGGGCATGTTGGTCGGGGTGAGACTAGTGTAGATGGGGCATGTTGGTCGGGGTGGGACTAGTGTAGAAGGGGCATGTTGGTAGGGGTGGGATTAGTGTAGATGGGGCATGTTGGTCGGGGTGGGACTAGTGTAGATGGGGCACGTTGGTCGGGGTGGGACTAATGTAGAAGGGGCATGTTGGTCGGGGTGGGACTAGTGTAGATGGGGCATGTTGGTCGGGGTGGGACTAGTGTAGACGGGACATGTTGGTCGGGGTGGGAGTAGTGTAGATGGGGCATGTTGGTCGGGATGGGACTAGTGTAGATGGGGTATGTTGGTCGGGGTGGGACTAGTTTAGATGGGGCATGTTGGTCGGGTTGGGACTAGTGTAGATGGGGCATGTTGGTCGGGGTGGGACTAGTGTAGATGGGGCATGTTGGTCGGGTGGGACTACTTTAGATGCGGCATGTTGGTCGGGGTGGGACTAGTGTAGATGGGGCATGGTCGGGGTGGGACTAGTGTAGAGGGGGCATGTTGGTCGGGGTGGGACTAGTGCAGATGGGGCATGTTGGTCGGGGTGGGACTACTTTAGATGGGGTATGTTGGTCGGGGTGGGACTAGTGTAGATGGGGCATGGTCGGGGTGGGACTAGTGTAGATGGGGCACGTTGGTCGGGGTGGGACTAGTGTAGATGGGGCATGTTGGCCGGGGTGGGACGTGTAGATGGGGCATGTTGGTTGGGGTGGGACTAGTGTAGATGGGGCATGTTGGTCGGGGTGGGTCTAGTGTAGATGGGGCATGTTGGTCGGGGTGGGACTAGTGTAGATGGGGCATGTTGGTCGGGGTGGGACTAGTGTAGATGGGGCATGTTGGTCGGGGTGGAACTAGTGCAGAAGAGGCACGTTAGTCGGGGTGGGACTAGTGTAGATGGAGCATGTTGGTCGGGGTGGGACTAGTGTAGATGGGGCATGTTGGTCGGGGTGGGACTAGTGTAGAAGGGGCATGTTGGCCGGGGTGGGACGTGTAGATGGGGCATGTTGGTTGGGGTGGGACTAGTGTAGATGGGGCATGTTGGTCGGGGTGGAACCAGTGTAGATGTGACATGTTGGTCGGGGTGGGACTAGTGTAGATGGGGCATGTTGGTCGGGGTGGGACTAGTGTAGATGGGGCAAGTTGGTCGGGGTGGGAGTAGTGTAGAAGGGGCATGTTGGTCTGGGTGGGACTAGTGTAGATGGGGCATGTTGGTCTGGGTGGGACTAGTGTAGATGGGGCATGTTGGTCGGGGTGGGACTAGTGTAGATGGGGCATGTTGGTCGGGGTGGGACTAGTGTAGATGGGGCATGTTGTTCGGGGTGGGGCTAGTGTAGATGTGGCATGTTGGTCGGGGTGGGACTTGTGTAGATGGGGCATGTTGGTTGGGGTGGAACTAGTGTAGATGGGGCATGTTGGTCGGCGTGGGACTAGTGTAGATGGGGCATGTTGGTCGGGGTGGGACTAGTGTAGATGGGGCATGTTGGTCGGGGTGGGACTAGTGTAGACGGGGCATGTTGGTCGGGGTGGGACTAGTGTAGATGGGGCATGTTGGTCGGGATGGGACTAGTGTAGATGGGGTATGTTGGTCGGGGTGGGACTAGTTTAGATGGGGCATGTTGGTCGGGGTGGGACGAATGTAGACGGGGCATGTTGGTCGGGGTGGGACTAGTGTAGATGGGGCATGTTGGTCGGGGTGGGACTAGTGTAGATGGGCCATGTTGGTCGGGGTGGGACTAGTGTAGATGGGGCATGTTGGTCGGGGTGGGACTAGTGTAGACGGGGCATGTTCGTCGGGGTGGGATT
This sequence comes from Leucoraja ocellata, assembly GCA_036785375.1. Lineage (NCBI taxonomy): Eukaryota > Metazoa > Chordata > Chondrichthyes > Rajiformes > Rajidae > Leucoraja > Leucoraja ocellata. Next base: position 153,133 of record JAWMAR010002117.1, read on the forward strand.
AGTGTAGATGGGGCATGTTGGTCGGGGTGGAACTAGTGTAGATGGGGCATGTTGGTCGGGGTGGGACTAGTGTAGATGGGGCATGTTGGTCGGGGTGGGACTAGTGTAGATGGGGCATGTTGGTCGGGGTGGGACTAGTGTAGACGGGGCATGTTGGTCGGGGTGGGACTAGTGTAGATGGGGCATGTTGGTCGGGGTGGGACTAGTGTAGATGGGCCATGTTGGTCGGGGTGGGACTAGTGTAGATGGGGCATGTTGGTCGGGGTGGGACTAGTGTAGAAGGGGCATGTTAATCAGAGTGTGACGTGTAGATGGGGCATGTTGGTCGGGGTGGGACTAGTGTAGATGGGGCATGTTGGTCGGGGTGGGACTAGTGTAGATGGGGCATGTTGGTCGGGGTGGGACTAGTGTAGATGGGGCATGTTGGTCTGGGTGGGACTAGTGTAGATGGGGCATGTTGGTCGGGGTGGGACTAGTGTAGATGGGGCATGTTGGTCTGGGTGGGACTAGTGTAGATGGGGCATGTTGGTCGGGGTGGGACTAGTGTAGATGGGGCATGTTGGTCGGGGTGGGACTAGTGTAGATGGGGCATGTTGTTCGGGGTGGGACTAGTGTAGATGTGGCATGTTGGTCGGGGTGGGACTTGTGTAGATGGGGCATGTTGGTCGGGGTGGGTCTAGTGTAGATGGGGCATGTTGGTCGGGGTGGGACTAGTGTAGATGGGGCATGTTGGTCGGGGTGGGACTAGTGTAGATGGGGCATGTTGGTCGGGGTGGAACTAGTGCAGAAGAGGCACGTTAGTCGGGGTGGGACTAGTGTAGATGGAGCATGTTGGTCGGGGTGGGACTAGTGTAGATGGGGCATGTTGGTCGGGGTGGGACTAGTGTAGAAGGGGCATGTTGGCCGGGGTGGGACGTGTAGATGGGGCATGTTGGTTGGGGTGGGACTAGTGTAGATGGGGCATGTTGGTCGGGGTGGAACCAGTGTAGATGTGACATGTTGGTCGGGGTGGGACTAGTGTAGATGGGGCATGTTGGTCGGGGTGGGACTAGTGTAGATGGGGCAAGTTGGTCGGGGTGGGAGTAGTGTAGAAGGGGCATGTTGGTCTGGGTGGGACTAGTGTAGATGGGGCATGTTGGTCTGGGTGGGACTAGTGTAGATGGGGCATGTTGGTCGGGGTGGGACTAGTGTAGATGGGGCATGTTGGTCGGGGTGGGACTAGTGTAGATGGGGCATGTTGTTCGGGGTGGGGCTAGTGTAGATGTGGCATGTTGGTCGGGGTGGGACTTGTGTAGATGGGGCATGTTGGTTGGGGTGGAACTAGTGTAGATGGGGCATGTTGGTCGGGGTGGGACTAGTGTAGATGGGGCATGTTGGTCGGGGTGGGACTAGTGTAGATGGGGCATGTTGGTCGGGGTGGGACTAGTGTAGATGGGGCATGTTGGTCGGGGTGGGACTAGTGTAGAAGGGGCATGTTGGTCGGGGTGGGATTAGTGTAGATGGGGCATGTTGGTCGGGGTGGAACTAGTGTAGAAGGGGCATGCATGTTGGTCGGGGTGGGACTAGTGTAGATGGGGTATGTTGGTCGGGGTGGGACTAGTGTAGATGGGGCATGTTGGTCTGGGTGGGACTAGTGTAGATGGGGCATGTTGGTCGGGGTGGGACTAGTGTAGATGGGGCATGTTGGTCTGGGTGGGACTAGTGTAGATGGGGCATGTTGGTCGGGGTGGGACTAGTGTAGACGGGGCATGTTGGTCGGGGTGGGACTAGTGTAGATGGGGCATGTTGGTCGGGATGGGACTAGTGTAGATGGGGTATGTTGGTCGGGGTGGGACTAGTTTAGATGGGGCATGTTGGTCGGGGTGGGACGAATGTAGACGGGGCATGTTGGTCGGGGTGGGACAAGTGTAGAAGGGGCATGTTGGTCGGGGTGGGACTAGTGTAGACGGGGTATGATGGTCGGGGTGGGACTAGTGTAGACGGGGCATGTTGGTCGGGGTGGGATTAGTGTAGATGGGGCATGTTGGTCTGGGTGGGACTAGTGTAGATGGGGCATGTTGGTCGGGGTGGGACTAGTGTAGATGGGGCATGTTGGTCGGGGTGGGACTAGTGTAGATGGGGCATGTTGTTCGGGGTGGGACTAGTGTAGATGTGGCATGTTGGTCGGGGTGGGACTTGTGTAGATGGGGCATGTTGGTCGGGGTGGGACTAGTGTAGATGGGGCATGTTGGTCGGGGTGGGACTAGTGTAGATGGGGCATGTTGGTCGGGGTGGGACTAGTGTAGATGGGGCATGTTGGTCGGGGTGGGACTAGCGTAGATGGGGCATGTTGGTCGGGGTGGGACTAGTGTAGAAGGGGCATGTTGGTCGGGGTGGGATTAGTGTAGATGGGGCATGTTGGTCGGGGTGGAACTAGTGTAGAAGGGGCATGTTGGTCGGGGTGGGACTAGTGTAGAAGGGGCATGTTAATCAGAGTGTGACTTGTGTAGATGGGGCATGTTGGTCGGGGTGGGACTAGTATAGATGGGGCATGTTGGTCGGGGTGGGACTAGTGTAGAAGGGGCATGTTGGTCGGGGTGGGATTAGTGTAGATGGGGCATGTTGGTCGGGGTGGGACTAGTGTAGATGGGGCATGTTGGTCGGGGTGGGAATAGTGTAGACGGGGCATGTTGGTCGGGGTGGGACTAGTGTAGATGGGGCATGTTGGTCGGGATGGGACTAGTGTAGATGGGGTATGTTGGTCGGGGTGGGACTAGTTTAGATGGGGCATGTTGGTCGGGGTGGGACGAATGTAGACGGGGCATGTTGGTCGGGGTGGGACAAGTGTAGAAGGGGCATGTTGGTCGGGGTGGGACTAGTGTAGACGGGGCATGATGGTCGGGGTGGGACTAGTGTAGACGGGGCATGTTCGTCGGGGTGGGACGTGTAGATGGGGGATGTTGGTCGGGGTTGGACTGGTGTAGATGGGGCATGTGGTCGAGGTGGGACTAGTGTAGATGGGGCATGTTGGTCGGGGTGGGTCTAGTGTAGATGGGGCATGTTGGTCGGGGTGGGACTAGTGTAGACGGGGCATGTTTGTCGGGGTGGGACTAGTGTAGATGGGGCATGTTGGTCGGGGTGGGACTAGTGTAGAGGGGGCATGTTGGTCGGGGTGGGACTAGTGTAGATGGGGCATGTTGGTCGGGGTGCGACTAGTGTAGATGGGTCATGGTGGTCGGGGTGGGACTAGTGCAGACGGGGCATGGTGGTCGGGGTGGGACTAGTGTAGATGGGGCACGTTGGTCGGGGTGGGACTAATGTAGAAGGGGCATGTTGGTCGGGGTGTGACTAGTGTAGATGGGGCATGTTGGTCGGGGTGGGACTAGTGCAGACGGGGCATGGTGGTCGGGGTGGGACTAGTGTAGATGGGGCATGTTGGTCGGGATGGGACTAGTGTAGATGGGGTATGTTGGTCGGGGTGGGACTAGTTTAGATGGGGCATGTTGGTCGGGGTGGGACTAACGTAGACGGGGCATGTTGGTCGGGGTGGGACAAGTGTAGAAGGGGCATGTTGGTCGGGGTGGGACTAGTGTAGACGGGGCATGATGGTCGGGGTGGCACTAGTGTAGACGGGGCATGTTCGTCGGGGTGGGACTTGTAGATGGGGGATGTTGGTCGGGGTTGGACTGGTGTAGATGGGGCATGTGGTCGAGGTGGGACTAGTGTAGATGGGGCATGTTGGTTGGGGTGGGACTAGTGTAGATGGGGCATGTTGGTCGGGGTGGGACTAGTGTAGATGGGGCATGTTGGTCGGGGTGCGACTAGTGTAGATGGGGCATGTTGGTCAGGGTGGGACTAGTGTAGATGGGGCATGTTGGTCGGGGTGGGACTAGTGCAGATGGGGCACGTTGGTCGGGGTGGGACTAGTGTAGATGGAGCATGTTGGTCGGGGTGGGACTAGTGTAGATGGGGCATGTTGGTCGGGGTGGGACTAGTGTAGATGGGGCATGTTGGCCGGGGTGGGACGTGTAAATGGGGCATATTGGTCGGGGTGGGACTAGTGTAGATGGGGCATGTTGGTCGGGGTGAGACTAGTGTAGATGGGGCATGTTGGTCGGGGTGGGACTAGTGTAGAAGGGGCATGTTGGTTGGGGTGGGATTAGTGTAGATGGGGCATGTTGGTCGGGGTGGGACTAGTGTAGATGGGGCACGTTGGTCGGGGTGGGACTAATGTAGAAGGGGCATGTTGGTCGGGGTGGGACTAGTGTAGATGGGGCATGTTGGGTGGGGTGGGACTAGTGTAGACGGGACATGTTGGTCGGGGTGGGACTAGTGTAGATGGGGCATGTTGGTCGGGATGGGACTAGTGTAGATGGGGTATGTTGGTCGGGGTGGGACTAGTTTAGATGGGGCATGTTGGTCGGGGTGGGACTAGTGTAGACGGGGCATGTTGGTCGGGTTGGGACAAGTGTAGAAGGGGCATGTTGGTCGGGGTGGGTCTAGTGTAGATGGGGCATTATGGTCGGGGTGGGACTAGTGTAGACGGGGCATGTTCGTCGGGGTGGGACTAGTGTAGATGGGGGATGTTAGTCGGGGTTGGACTGGTGTAGATGGGGCATGTGGTCGAGGTGGGACTAGTGTAGATGGGGCATGTTGGTCGGGGTGGGTCTAGTGTAGATGGGGCATGTTGGTCGGGGTGGGACTAGTGTAGACGGGGCATGTTTGTCGGGGTGGGACTAGTGTAGATGGGGCATGTTGGTCGGGGTGGGACTAGTGTAGATGCGGCATGTTGGTCGGGGTGGGACTAGTGTAGATGGGGCATGTTGGTCGGGGTGGGACTAGTGTAGATGGGGCATGTTGGTCGGGGTGGGACTAGTGTAGATGGGGCATGTTGGTCGGGGTGGGACTACTTTAGATGCGGCATGTTGGTTGGGGTGGGACTAGTGTAGAAGGGGCATGTTGGTCAGGGTGGGACTTGTGCAGATGGGGCATGTTGGTCGGGGTGGGACTACTTTAGATGGGGTATGTTGGTCGGGGTGGGACTAGTGTAGATGGGGCATGGTCGGGGTGGGACTAGTGTAGATGGGGCACGTTGGTCGGGGTGGGACTAGTGTAGAAGGGGCATGTTGGTTGGGATGGGATTAGTGTAGATGGGGCATGTTGGTCGGGGTGGGACTAGTGTAGAAGGGGCATGTTGGTCGGGGTGGGACTAGTGTAGAAGGGGCATGTTAATCAGGGTGTGACTTGTGTAGATGGGGCATGTTGGTCGGGGTGGGACTAGTGTAGAAGGGGCATGTTGGTCGGGGTGGGACTAGTGTAGAAGGGGCATGTTGGTCGGGGTGGGACTAGTGTAGATGGGGCATGTTGGTCGGGGTGGGAATAGTGTAGATGGGGCATGTTGGTCGGGGTGGGACTAGTGTAGAGGGGGCATGTTGGTCGGGGTGGGACTAGTGTAGATGGGGCATGATGGTCGGGGTGGGACTAGTGTAGATGGGGCATGTTGGTCGGGGTGGGACTAGTGTAGATGGGGCATGTTGGTCGGGGTGGGAATAGTCTAGATGGGGCATGTTGGTCGGGGTGGGACTAGTGTAGATGGGGCATGTTGGTCGGGGTGACACTAGTATAGAAGGGGCATGATGGTCGGGGTGGGACTAGTGTAGATGGGGCATGTTGGTCGGGGTGGGACTAGTGTAGATGGGGCATGTTGGTGGGGGTGGGACTAGTGTAGATGGGGCATGTTGGTCGGGGTAGGACTAGTGTAGATGGGGCACGTTGGTCGGGGTGGGACTAATGTAGTAGGGGGCATGTTGGTCGGGGTGGGACTAGTGTAGATGGGGCATGTTGGTCGGGGTGGAACTAGTGTAGACGGGACATGTTGGTCGGGGTGGGACTAGTGTAGATGGGGCATGTTGGTCGGGATGGGACTAGTGTAGATGGGGTATGTTGGTCGGGGTGGGACTAGTTTAGATGGGGCATGTTGGTCGGGGTGGGACTAGTGTAGACGGGGCATGTTGGTCGGAGTGGGACAAGTGTAGAAGGGGCATGTTGGTCGGGGTGGGACTAGTGTAGATGGGGCATGATGGTCGGGGTGGGACTAGTGTAGACGGGGCACGTTCGTCGGGGTGGGACTAGTGTAGATGAGGGATGTTGGTCGGGGTTGGACTGGTGTAGATGGGGCATGTGGTCGAGGTGGGACTAGTGTAGATGGGGCATGTTGGTCGGGGTGGGTCTAGTGTAGATGGGGCATGTTGGTCGGGGTGGGACTAGTGTAGACGGGGCATGTTTGTCGGGGTGGGACTAGTGTAGAAGGGGCATGTTGGTCGGGGTGGGACTAGTGTAGATGGGGCATGTTGGTCGGGGTGGGAATAGTGTAGATGGGGCATGTTGGTCGGGGTGGGTCTAGTGTAGATGGGGCATGTTGGTCGGGGTGACACTAGTATAGAAGGGGCATGATGGTCGGGGTGGGACTAGTGTAGATGGGGCATGTTGGTCGGGGTGGGACTAATGTAGTAGGGGGCATGTTGGTCGGGGTGGGACTAGTGTAGATGGGGCATGTTGGTCGGGGGTGGAACTAGTGTAGACGGGACATGTTGGTCGGGGTGGGACTAGTGTAGATGGGGCATGTTGGTCGGGATGGGACTAGTGTAGATGGGGTATGTTGGTCGGGGTGGGACTAGTTTAGATGGGGCATGTTGGTCTGGGTGGGACTAGTGTAGATGGGGCATGTTGGTCGGGGTGGGACTAGTGTAGATGGGGCATGTTGGTCGGGGTGGGACTAGTGTAGATGGGGCATGTTGTTCGGGGTGGGACTAGTGTAGATGTGGCATGTTGGTCGGGGTGGGACTTGTGTAGATGGGGCATGTTGGTCGGGGTGGGACTAGTGTAGATGGGGCATGTTGGTCGGGGTGGGACTAGTGTAGATGGGGCATGTTGGTCGGGGTGGGACTAGTGTAGATGGGGCATGTTGGTCGGGGTGGGACTAGTGTAGATGGGGCATGTTGGTCGGGGTGGGACTAGTGTAGAGGGGCATGTTGGTCGGGGTGGGGATTAGTGTAGATGGGGCATGTTGGTCGGGGTGGAACTAGTGTAGAAGGGGCATGTTGGTCGGGGTGGGACTAGTGTAGAAGGGGCATGTTAATCAGAGTGTGACTTGTGTAGATGGGGCATGTTGGTCGGGGTGGGACTAGTGTAGATGGGGCATGTTGGTCGGGGTGGGACTAGTGTAGAAGGGGCATGTTGGTCGGGGTGGGATTAGTGTAGATGGGGCATGTTGGTCGGGGTGGGACTAGTGTAGATGGGGCATGTTGGTCGGGGTGGGGACTAGTGTAGACGGGGCATGTTGGTCGGGGTGGGACTAGTGTAGAAGGGGCATGTTGGCCGGGGTGGGACGTGTAGATGGGGCATGTTGGTTGGGGTGGGACTAGTGTAGATGGGGCATGTTGGTCGGGGTGGAACCAGTGTAGATGTGACATGTTGGTCGGGGTGGGACTAGTGTAGATGGGGCATGTTGGTCGGGGTGGGAACTAGTGTAGATGGGGCAAGTTGGTCGGGGTGGGAGTAGTGTAGAAGGGGCATGTTGGTCTGGGTGGGACTAGTGTAGATGGGGCATGTTGGTCTGGGTGGGACTAGTGTAGATGGGGCATGTTGGTCGGGGTGGGACTAGTGTAGATGGGGCATGTTGGTCGGGGTGGGACTAGTGTAGATGGGGCATGTTGTTCGGGGTGGGGCTAGTGTAGATGTGGCATGTTGGTCGGGGTGGGACTTGTGTAGATGGGGCCATGTTGGTTGGGGTGGAACTAGTGTAGATGGGGCATGTTGGTCGGGGTGGGACTAGTGTAGATGGGGCATGTTGGTCGGGGTGGGACTAGTGTAGATGGGGCATGTTGGTCGGGGTGGGACTAGTGTAGATGGGGCATGTTGGTCGGGGTGGGACTAGTGTAGAAGGGGCATGTGGTCGGGGTGGGATTAGTGTAGATGGGGCATGTTGGTCGGGGTGGAACTAGTGTAGAAGGGGCATGCATGTTGGTCGGGGTGGGACTAGTGTAGATGGGGTATGTTGGTCGGGGTGGGACTAGTGTAGATGGGGCATGTTGGTCTGGGTGGGACTAGTGTAGATGGGGCATGTTGGTCGGGGTGGGACTAGTGTAGATGGGGCATGTTGGTCTGGGTGGGACTAGTGTAGATGGGGCATGTTGGTCGGGGTGGGACTAGTGTAGACGGGGCATGTTGGTCGGGGTGGGACTAGTGTAGATGGGGCATGTTGGTCGGGATGGGACTAGTGTAGATGGGGTATGTTGGTCGGGGTGGGACTAGTTTAGATGGGGCATGTTGGTCGGGGTGGGACGAATGTAGACGGGGCATGTTGGTCGGGGTGGGACAAGTGTAGAAGGGGCATGTTGGTCGGGGTGGGACTAGTGTAGACGGGGCATGATGGTCGGGGTGGGACTAGTGTAGACGGGGCATGTTGGTCGGGGGTGGGATTAGTGTAGATGGGGCATGTTGGTCTGGGTGGGACTAGTGTAGATGGGGCATGTTGGTCGGGGTGGGACTAGTGTAGATGGGGCATGTTGGTCGGGGTGGGACTAGTGTAGATGGGGCATGTTGTTCGGGGTGGGACTAGTGTAGATGTGGCATGTTGGTCGGGGTGGGACTTGTGTAGATGGGGCATGTTGGTCGGGGTGGGACTAGTGTAGATGGGGCATGTGGGTCGGGGTGGGACTAGTGTAGATGGGGCATGTTGGTCGGGGTGGGACTAGTGTAGATGGGGCATGTTGGTCGGGGTGGGACTAGCGTAGATGGGGCATGTTGGTCGGGGTGGGACTAGTGTAGAAGGGGCATGTTGGTCGGGGTGGGATTAGTGTAGATGGGGCATGTTGGTCGGGGTGGAACTAGTGTAGAAGGGGCATGTTGGTCGGGGTGGGACTAGTGTAGAAGGGGCATGTTAATCAGAGTGTGACTTGTGTAGATGGGGCATGTTGGTCGGGGTGGGACTAGTATAGATGGGGCATGTTGGTCGGGGTGGGACTAGTGTAGAAGGGGCATGTTGGTCGGGGTGGGATTAGTGTAGATGGGGCATGTTGGTCGGGGTGGGACTAGTGTAGATGGGGCATGTTGGTCGGGGTGGGAATAGTGTAGACGGGGCATGTTGGTCGGGGTGGGACTAGTGTAGATGGGGCATGTGGTCGGGATGGGACTAGTGTAGATGGGGTATGTTGGTCGGGGTGGGACTAGTTTAGATGGGGCATGTTGGTCGGGGTGGGACGAATGTAGACGGGGCATGTTGGTCGGGGTGGGACAAGTGTAGAAGGGGCATGTTGGTCGGGGTGGGACTAGTGTAGACGGGGCATGATGGTCGGGGTGGGACTAGTGTAGACGGGGCATGTTCGTCGGGGGTGGGACGTGTAGATGGGGGATGTTGGTCGGGGTTGGACTGGTGTAGATGGGGCATGTGGTCGAGGTGGGACTAGTGTAGATGGGGCATGTTGGTCGGGGTGGGTCTAGTGTAGATGGGGCATGTTGGTCGGGGTGGGACTAGTGTAGACGGGGCATGTTTGTCGGGGTGGGACTAGTGTAGATGGGGCATGTTGGTCGGGGTGGGACTAGTGTAGAGGGGGCATGTTGGTCGGGGTGGGGACTAGTGTAGATGGGGCATGTTGGTCGGGGTGCGACTAGGTGTAGATGGGTCATGGTGGTCGGGGTGGGACTAGTGCAGACGGGGCATGGTGGTCGGGGTGGGACTAGTGTAGATGGGGCACGTTGGTCGGGGTGGGACTAATGTAGAAGGGGCATGTTGGTCGGGGTGTGACTAGTGTAGATGGGGCATGTTGGTCGGGGTGGGACTAGTGCAGACGGGGCATGGTGGTCGGGGTGGGACTAGTGTAAGATGGGGCATGTTGGTCGGGATGGGACTAGTGTAGATGGGGTATGTTGGTCGGGGTGGGACTAGTTTAGATGGGGCATGTTGGTCGGGGTGGGACTAACGTAGACGGGGCATGTTGGTCGGGGTGGGACAAGTGTAGAAGGGGCATGTTGGTCGGGGTGGGACTAGTGTAGACGGGGCATGATGGTCGGGGTGGCACTAGTGTAGACGGGGCATGTTCGTCGGGGTGGGACTTGTAGATGGGGGATGTTGGTCGGGGTTGGACTGGTGTAGATGGGGCATGTGGTCGAGGTGGGACTAGTGTAGATGGGGCATGTTGGTTGGGGTGGGACTAGTGTAGATGGGGCATGTTGGTCGGGGTGGGACTAGTGTAGATGGGGCATGTTGGTCGGGGTGCGACTAGTGTAGATGGGGCATGTTGGTCAGGGTGGGACTAGTGTAGATGGGGCATGTTGGTCGGGGTGGGACTAGTGCAGATGGGGCACGTTGGTCGGGGTGGGACTAGTGTAGATGGAGCATGTTGGTCGGGGTGGGACTAGTGTAGATGGGGCATGTTGGTCGGGGTGGGACTAGTGTAGATGGGGCATGTTGGCCGGGGTGGGACGTGTAAATGGGGCATATTGGTCGGGGTGGGACTAGTGTAGATGGGGCATGTTGGTCGGGGTGAGACTAGTGTAGATGGGGCATGTTGGTCGGGGTGGGACTAGTGTAGAAGGGGCATGTTGGTTGGGGTGGGATTAGTGTAGATGGGGCATGTTGGTCGGGGTTGGGACTAGTGTAGATGGGGCACGTTGGTCGGGGTGGGACTAATGTAGAAGGGGCATGTTGGTCGGGGTGGGACTAGTGTAGATGGGGCATGTTGGGTGGGGTGGGACTAGTGTAGACGGGACATGTTGGTCGGGGTGGGACTAGTGTAGATGGGGCATGTTGGTCGGGATGGGACTAGTGTAGATGGGGTATGTTGGTCGGGGTGAGGACTAGTTTAGATGGGGCATGTTGGTCGGGGTGGGACTAGTGTAGACGGGGCATGTTGGTCGGGTTGGGACAAGTGTAGAAGGGGCATGTTGGTCGGGGTGGGTCTAGTGTAGATGGGGCATTATGGTCGGGGTGGGACTAGTGTAGACGGGGCATGTTCGTCGGGGTGGGACTAGTGTAGATGGGGGATGTTAGTCGGGGTTGGACTGGTGTAGATGGGGCATGTGGTCGAGGTGGGACTAGTGTAGATGGGGCATGTTGGTCGGGGTGGGTCTAGTGTAGATGGGGCATGTTGGTCGGGGTGGGACTAGTGTAGACGGGGCATGTTTGTCGGGGTGGGACTAGTGTAGATGGGGCATGTTGGTCGGGGTGGGACTAGTGTAGATGCGGCATGTTGGTCGGGGTGGGACTAGTGTAGATGGGGCATGTTGGTCGGGGTGGGACTAGTGTAGATGGGGCATGTTGGTCGGGGTGGGACTAGTGTAGATGGGGCATGTTGGTCGGGGTGGGACTACTTTAGATGCGGCATGTTGGTTGGGGTGGGACTAGTGTAGAAGGGCATGTTGGTCAGGGTGGGACTTGTGCAGATGGGGCATGTTGGTCGGGGTGGGACTACTTTAGATGGGGTATGTTGGTCGGGGTGGGACTAGTGTAGATGGGCATGGTCGGGGTGGGACTAGTGTAGATGGGGGCACGTTGGTCGGGGTGGGACTAG